>JAHZMV010003665.1:0-13284 GCA_027743765.1 Coecobrya sp. COE2
GATATTTCTTTAGTTTACGACCACGCAGACACTTTGAAATGAAAGAGAAATGCAAACTGCAAAGATTTAAAATTTTGGTATGCGCACATCCATAACATTCTGTTATACATACAAGTGATGTGGAGTAGAGGAAGTGTATCTATTACTGTGATGCAGTAAGTGGGGTTATTTTGTAGTACAAAAAACTGCATTGTATTTTTTGATGCACTTGCTACTTTACTGTACGCACTATATAAAATACTATATGGCCTTACAAAAGTGTATCTAAAGCTGTGAAAACTTGTCTGAATTTAATGTCTTTGCAATGACGATAGTCATGATGACGATGCTCCTGTCAGATACCAAGAGAAAGAAGGTGTTTGCAGGCTACACAGAAAAATGCAGAAACAAGATGGGAAAATAAGACAAAAGATTTTTTTGTGGGAGAGAAAAAAAGGCACTTTTATGGAGTTTTGGTCGCAAGTGCCGATCAACCTTGAAGAAATTATAGCGCTTTCGTACCATTCTGAGGTCTTTAGTTGATGGGTTCAATGTATGCAAAGAGTATATACTGTCACGAGGATCATCATCACATTATATCCTTTTCCCAACTTTATTTCATTCAATTTTTCTCATTATTTCAAAACTTCTCTAGCTTTTCTTTCCCTTTCTGCATATATGTAAACTTCTTCATGTATTTTTATGCACTTTTTCTAATAAGTGCAGAGTAAATCCTTAATTATTTCCCAGGATCGTCATTTTTAAGGGGCTATATAATACGAAACAGTGTATAAAGAGCAAAAGGTTGATGGCTCGTGTCATGTTCCAGTTTTACATTTTTTCAATAAGTACGTGGCCCACGGGGTTTTGAGCAATGAGCATTTATTCTACATGTGCTTAAAACTCTGGAGAGGAATGTTCACTAACAAGCCTCATTCTCTTTCTCTCACTGCGTCTTGACAGCAGCAACTTTTCCAGTGTCATCATTACATCTTTCCCTACTTCCAACCGGTGTATTTATATTTAAATATAAACCACTCATCCAAAGCAACCGACCAAATAGTCAAAAATAAGAACTGTTTTACACTAAATTTACTATTTTGTTTTTAAAAATATTACTTTTATTGGGCAAATATTTGAGCACCTTAAGTATTTAAAACACCACTCGAGTTTAAAGCTGATTTGAGTAAATTGTACAGGCGCCTGGTGATGTACCAACATAATGAACACGTCACTCTCCTCTGGGATTCGGCAAAGTTGTCTGCATTTAATAATAAGCTTTAACAATACTCGATATCTGAAACGCATAAAAAAGAATTGGGAAATATTAAATGAAGATAAAAAAGTGTGTATTGTAAAATTGCTGGTATGTTTAAACGTATCTTCCTCTCTGATCTTAATGGAAGCGCAGAAGAGAGTGTAAAGTTGTAAAATCGCTTTTCGTCTACATGAATGCCTCCACACTTTAGTACTACTCACTTAAATACTTATATTGGTATATACACTTATACACATATTTTCCCTGCAACTGATATCATTATTGCAATTGCGTTCCATATGGTATTCATGCACAATTCTCATAAATAGCTTTGGCAAGAAGGCTACTTTACTACCAGATTTTCATTTTATGGGTATCATATATATTTTTTACTTCATTTGCGCTCCCTATCTGCCTGCCTGACATTTTTTTGGGTTCCCATTCATTCTTTTACTAAGCTCATCATCAACTAACTGCAACGATGATAATATGACTCAATCAATATGGTGCAGTCATTGTAAAAAAATATAAGTGAATTTTTAAGCATGTATTTTTATGTAATTCTCAATTTCATTTAACTACACACGCAAAGACAAGGTGTGCCTGTTTTAGGTTACTTGATGATACGCCTGTTCATCTAAACAAATAAAATGTCAGCGCTCAGCGGTATGCTTGCTTTGCTGCAATAATAGTGAGTTTGAGAATAGCCCACTCTCAAGGAAGTCATTCATTTTTAGCATTCCCACCACCACTTGAATGCCAGCCGGAATGAAATTCGTGAGTACTGTAGCATTCATATACCACTCCCGGAGTACCACGGATTTCATTCCGACTTTCTATGATTTTTTGTCGCACATGACCCCATTTTATCATGACGGTGGCCCGGCATGTATAAACCGTAGTGTAGTGCACAGCGATAAACAATAACAATCAGCAGCTGATAATGTTTGCGCTTGTTAGCTAAGAGTATAAACAATAACAAAGTCACAGCTGACCAACGAGCTCCATGAGAATCCATCATCTTCATTCGCTTCACTTTGCCCCAAAACTATGGAATGACAAAATCTCGAATGCTCTCCAAAGTATTCAATTCTCAAACCCAATGCCCTCTCTGTCAGTCATTCTTGACTGGCATTCGCGAATGACTGCCATTACTGAATGCAGCAGGCTATTCTCAAATTCCCTAATGTCTGATGATCTGATACTCATATTGTTCCATGTGTTTCGTGTGGATGGATGTACTGCTTTAAATTGGGAACACACCTTGCCTATCTTTTTTAACTAGTACTGATGATGATGATGAGATGATGCTCGCGCTTCAGCAGTCATCTAAAACATTTTCATTCTTTTTTATTTCTCAGCGGCTATGTGTGCTGTGTTGATACTGCGAAACATAAATTTTGCGTCGGTATGCATAATTACGAATTTAAACTACAAAAAAAGAAAGAGGGATTAGGTATATGAGTCGAGACTTATGTAACGCACACGCAATTTGAAGAAAGAGTTTAAAAAAAGTAAATTACGATGATTCTTGCGTAAAACACGTAGATTAGGCAGTGCTTTTATAGACATACGGGCATGCTCTCTTTCGTTCTTCATCAGTGAGTAGGTATATAATTTCATGGTGAACAGAGAGATAATGTGTTTATCTGATGAAGTGTCGTCAGCAAATCTTTCATATCTTGTAGAAAATCAATGCATTTCCGCAATAACTTTTTTATGTGTGCGCTACGCTGTTTTATTATAAAATGAGCCATCTGGTATTATCCAATTTCGAAAAAAAAATTGTGATGAAATTTAGGAGGATACTTAAATGTTCATGTGTGTCTACGGGCCTTGTATTTTGAAATGTCTTTTTTATATATGCATTTTTTATTAATAATAGGTTGTGGAGTTACAAAGACGGAGTGACAACAACGTTTTCTCCAAGCATTTAGTGCTTTACGTGAGCTCACATAAATACATGAATGAAAATCCTCATCGATATGGTATGTCTGCAATGTACCTCTATAATAGTTTTTTCCTTAATTTTCTACTAAAATTCTTCAATCGAAAGGGTACATGTTTGTTGGCAATGGACGAGTCACGAGGAGACGGAAAGTATTTACATACAACAAACGTATATGCATAGTATCCGATCTTTGGATAATAATTCAACCTGATGCGGCATTTTTGGTGTCCTGCGTTTGTCTAGCCCACTAAAAAGTAGGCCCAGATCAATATGCTGATTCAACTGTCACCAAATTGATCGTGTCCTATGTATCGAGTTTATGTCAGCCGGTTGTTTGTAAGTACATCTCAAAGGAACATGGACACATTCATGTCGCTCCTGTTTTTTATCAAGTTTGAGCTAAAGAGTTTTTAAAATAAATTTTCATGCCCACTTTATCAATTTAAAACTAACATGCTTTAGCCGCTGACACAGTTGTGTGTAGTAGAAAAAGTAGCAGGAAAAGTTATACTCAATGAACATTACCTTCCTTCACTCTTTCTAAACATATCCCAAAAATACTACACTGCATCATCATCGCCATCAGTAATTCAACATCCTGGCACGAGTACAAGTTTGATCGCATCACCACACCACCACACTCTTGCATCCTTGTCTGCGATCCAACACAGACTGATGGAGAAGCACAACTTGGAACGTGTTTTTGACTATAATATCATCGCAGCTTTACCAACCAACAGATTTTCAAGTACTTTGAAAAGTTTAACTTTGCTTTGCCAATCCAACATTATATTAATATACATCTTCATATTATCAAATGCATCTCTAGTATGGCACCACAAGTGAGATGTCATTTGCAACAAGTGCAAAAAAAGAACAGAAATGCAATGATGGCCTATTCTGCTATCTATGTGTGTCGCCATGTCGCACACGCTTGCTCAAACTGCATACTCATTTTTTTTCTCAAATCTCAAGTGACCACTTGAAGTTTTTCTGCTCATTCATGCTCATTCACAGATCCGTTTCTTGTGTATGATTGTCACTTTAAGAATGACTCATTCATGACCTTTCCATTTCTCATTTATAATGTCATCATGTTAACAGCTAATAAAATTAGTCGGGACTGGATTTTAGCTTCTTAGACTACATTTTTTTGCGCAGTCACTTCTCTCAAGACACAAGCCAAGCCCAGATATATAAACTCTTCAATCCGGTTAACTTACCCTCTTGTGCAAGGTATACCGTCAAGTCAAAAAACGAATACGCCAAATGTGTGTTGCTGAATCATTATACAAACTGTACATTAAACATGGAGAAAATTTCGTGGGCTTTAAAAACAGAATCCACAAAGGGCTCGTCTCGTTATTTCGTGAGTATTCGTTTTAGGCTGGCAGGGTCATAAACTCAGACGATTATGATGCGTAGAAAAATTAAATGAGAAAATGCATTCCTTTTTTATTAAATTCAGCATAACAATACAACTCACGTTGTTACTCTATCAATGACACATCTTTTTTGATGCTCAAAAACCCAGAAATTATTAAAATGAAAAAGTCTGAGTTTTTAAATGCACATCACATGTTTAAACGATACTACCTCACATAATCATGATCACCGCTACCTATACCACAGCACTAAAACATGAACAACTTACACACGTGATGATCCTCTTTTCATACAAAAATACAAAAGGAAATTATTGGATAAATTCAAAACTTCATAGTGCTAATAAAAAACTTGTATAATGACGATAATAATAAAATTGAATTGTATAGCGGTATTTTGGTGATCATGATGATGTGATGATCATACAAAATGGACCCACTCATATACACAGGCTTAAATACTTTTTGGTGTACTTCCTCTGACTTTGAGCATCGTAGTGACGACTAATTCTTGTCTGGTGATAACGCATAATAACATCATCATCATCATCATAATATCAATGCAACGGCAATACTGCAAATTCTCACTGGCTTGTATTTCAGTGTAGTAGTGGATATCAAAAAATTGTAAAGTAACCGTACATAGTTTTATGTCTGTAACTACTTGTGTTGCATAATCATCATCATGCGTACAGAGAAGAACAAGTATAATATATAGTAGTAGTCCATCCGTGGATATATTTTTTTCTGGTCTGGTGTAACGTTTGGTTGGTTTTACTTTTTTCAAAGCTAAAGCTCGGTTTTCATAAAGTTGGTAGTTGTTGGAGCTGTTGTTAGTGCATGTATCAGTGTAGTGTGTGTACTTCAAAAAAATTGGGAGTCATTGTGCCCCTCTCAACAATACTGATGTTGGATGTTATTATCGTTTCTGTCTTCTTTTTTTACACGCTTCTTCCTTCTCAAAATTATCCAACCGTGTAGTGAAATAATATTACAGAATAGTGCTCA
Source organism: Coecobrya sp. COE2 (assembly GCA_027743765.1). Classification (NCBI taxonomy): domain Eukaryota; kingdom Metazoa; phylum Arthropoda; class Collembola; order Entomobryomorpha; family Entomobryidae; genus Coecobrya; species Coecobrya sp. COE2. The sequence goes on from JAHZMV010003665.1 coordinate 5,582, forward strand.
TCATCAGTAACATCATCATCGTCTTCTCTCAGTTTGCCACTGACTATGTAGCTGAATTCAGAAAAAATAAATGTTGATCATCATTATCAAAATAACATCGTGTAAAAGTTAGTGAGCGAACACGCCAAAATTAACCGATGGATGCAGAGAGAAAGAACTTTTTTTATATAATAGTTAGAGATTTTCAGTGTAAAGAATAGTTTTTTAAACGCAAAAATTGTTGTGGTGGCGGCGGTGCTGCTGCTGCTGATACATGTTGCGCACATATTCAATTTGAAACCGAATCGAAAAGGTAAGACAAGTCAAAGGAGAAATGGGAACCTGTGTATAATATCATAATGATCTGCTTGCTTTTTATACATACGGAGTTATATAAATATGTTGCGAGTATGTGATATAATTTACAGAGTGACAAAATATTCAGCGAAACAAAAGCGTCTCCTGAGCAAAAAAACACTGAAATGAAAGTTTTAATTGGACTTTGTCTACATTAGAGCCGCTGTCGAGAATTTCATGGCGCTGCTGCGACTCCCTATTTTTTGTTTTTATTCATTATCGATCTAATGATCCTTGTTACCACAGAAGGACAGATCACTGACAAAAACGAAAATGAATGTGCAACGTTGAAACTGGCGTTGTAGGACGATATAGCATTTTGTACAATTACCTTTAGTATTTCAGTGAGAGATAAGTAAGATAGCTGCATTGCACAGTCACTGTGCCTCATTTTCCTTCACAACACCGGCATTTGCCAAATACTATTCCTGTATAGAAAAGCTAACATGCTACTACTACTTTTACTTCAAATACTGGGCATCTTCGGACTATGCATTTTTTCTGAACGAGTACTTGTACAAAACGGAAAACTTTCTCGTGCGCTTTACGAGATATTCTATATCCTTCTTCCTTTCATAATACGACGTAGTAAAAACTGTAGAAAATGATTTTAGCTTATGGCACAGCATACTATGTAACACACTGTATTTATTTGAATTTCCTACAATTTAACTTTTTAGTTACATTGATCCTAAAACTGCATCTCTCGTTTGTATATCCTTTTCTACTCACACAGTCCAAATAATATGTTTAGCTACACAATGTTGCTCACTAAATGGTCTAAGTACACATGTATATAGTTTGAGCATTCGTATGTTTGTGTAATATTAAATTAAATTCTATTTTTACAGTGCATAAGTAAGAGTAGAAAGGAAATCGAGGGAAGGGTGCAATAATAATAAGAAAAGAAGAAGAGAACGGAAGAAAAAACAATTCCTTCCCACTACTTTACATTTTGTCTCTTGTCGTGCTCTACCTACCCACACAGTGCACACTGCATATTATTATAACTCTCTGCTCCTTTTTAAGAACTGTAATAAGAAGCTCTCTAAACAACTACGCAAAAATAGTAAGAGTAACAGTGCTAGAAGATGTTGAGTAGTGGCGACCTCCAAAGTCCCTTGTTTCCGTTACATCATTAAGTTATGCCATCATCATTCTCGTAGTACACACATTCAAGAAACATTTCTTAATAAGATCACTACTACTACTGCTGCTGAAGAAAAAGGCTGCTACAAACACACTTGGAAAAAAATGAAGCATGCTTCTGGTTGAGTACGTCCCTAACAATAAGAAAATGTGAAGGTCCTCTCATCTCTCGCATTTCTTACTGTAAAATGAACACATTGTTCTTTTCCTTCCGTACGTTTTCTTCTTTTTCAAAAGAGGCTGTACGAGAGTCACATCCCAGTCACCACAAACCGCACACATAAAGTGTTACCCGTTTACCGTGTTCACTGAGCAGTTCAGTGGTGCTATGTTTTTCTCCTCCTTTTACGTATACAATGACGAGCCGACAACCAAGTTGACTTTTTTACGTGTAAGAACCCATACATTTTAAAACACCCACAAAAGCAGCATTACCTAGTGAGTGTGTAAGAAGGAGCAACGTCAACAAAAAAATCCAAAAAGGCTCACTCCGGAAAATCACCCAAAAAACAAAACGTCATTAGGAAAACGTTAAACTGGAAGGCAGAGGTTGAGAGAGAAACGTCTTAAAAATCTCTTTTGTATTTGTAGAGAGAGAGAGTCACACGAAGAGTAAAAGCTAGTAAACCAGTAGGAGTCTTCATCGTCGTAAAGAAAAGACGGTAGAGTAAGAGACCTCACTTGTTTGTCGTTCTCCCCATGCGTTTGTAAAAACATATTATATCCATATCCTTCCTTTTTACTATTTACAAGTGACATCACACACCACCACACGACCAACGCATTCATATTGGTTAGCGGAAGATGCACTATATATTACATTAGTGTGTGTGTGTGTGTCTTTCTTTAAGTAGCATTCACGCACATATGCACACATTATTATACAATCATCTTTTGTGTATGCATAACATTATTATGCTAAGAGTTTTGTGAGTTTGTCTGTATAGCAAAGTGAGAAAAAGTTCTTCCTTTTGATCCTCCTTGCCTTCTTGGTCTTCCTTCACTTGTCTCCTTTATACCACCATCATCCTGAGATCAGAGAGGAGAAGCGATTATTATTGTGAATTTAGTGGCGGAGCAGTATAGATAGATAGAGAGTCAGTCAGACTTTTAACCAGTAAACCATGGCGTAATGATACTAGTAACTCGTGGAGCAGTAGCAGTAGGAGCAACAGTAGTAGCCATAATATAGTCAATTGTGTTTGTTATGTAGTAAAAAAAAGGAAACAAGTAAAGCATCCATCCATTTATCCATTAGTAAAATACATTTCTTACTTGGGTGCCTTTTACTTCTCTGCATGGAAGAATAAATACATTATTTATATACATATTATCCACTCACTTCCATCCACAAAAACTGCTCGTGTCACACTCGTGATTTTCTGGGATCAGGCTGACTACTAAAAAGAAAATATATCCAAAGTTAATATACCCGACTACCTTATACTTGTGGACTCCGGCTCCTCTGTTTATTGGTGTGTTGTTTCAAAGAAATAGATGGATAGATGCTAGCAAGTGCGTAAATTCTTTTTAGTCTTAAATAAGCAAAGCTAACAAACCAAAGTAACATTTTTTGTGATTCCTGAAACGCGACTGTTGTTGCTGCATTGCAAGCATAGCATTGGGTGCTACCTCTTTCTCTCTCTTTTTACTACCTCGGTATTTTTGCAGAGACATCACATTACATCGTCCCGTGATCCTCGCCACCATCATCAACGTTTTCTATTAAGCAATGAAGTTGCATAATAATAGATAGAGAGATAGAACGACAGAAAAGTGTCTTGAGAAGGAGAAGGTACGACGGGAAAATCCAGCCAAGGAGGAGGAAGATGACTAGAAGACTTGTAATGTGAGGAATAGAAAAGAGATGTGAGGCATGCTTTGTGAATTCGGGGTATTTTCGATTACGCATCCAAGTCATCCGAGCTAGTTCAGTTGCGAGTTTTCTTCTAGTGACATCGGTGCTCGTGTGTCCAGTCGAGTCAAGATCACAAGATCAAGACAAAGATTAACTCGGATATCCAATGCAGTACTGGATTTTACAGTAGATTATCTATTTGTACACTATTCCATAATCTAACTACTGAATTACCTATTTACTCAAAAATATACAAGCCAGAATAAAAGTTCCTATTTAACTTTAAAAAACGTCAAGTGTACTTGATATAGCGCCGTCAATAATTGCTATTAAGTCCATAATAATGTATAAACAAAGTAATTATCTGTAATTTGTCGGAATTTTTTGTTTGTTTCCGAAAACGTTCCTGTGTACAAGCTAAAAATTATTAGAGGTACAAGCAAAAGTTTTGTAAGCAATTTTGTAAAACATAAAGCGGAACCGGCAGAGATCTTCGTATATTTCACGATATTAAGAGTCTTGAAGCAATAATCATAAGTCAATTGAAAGAACGGTGGTGGATGTTGCATACTTTTAGGAGCAGACCCACTACAACTTATTACTACATAGGGGTTTTTTCATCTTGAGAAAGAGAGCCGGTAATATTTTCAAAACGAGCCATTACAAGTGTCTCCTTATGTACATATTAGTTTTTCCAGTGATTTCCAACGAACATTTATGAGAATAAATGTGTGTAGAAAGGAAGGAAATTTATTAGCGTGAAATCGACGAAAACGTCGTAAAGCAAGTTTCAAAGGACACGTAAAAGAGGAGAAGCAACAATTTACGGAGAGAAGAGAAAAACTCTAACAAGAGAATATTTTTTGTGTGAATTTCATAGAGAGAGAGACTAATTTTTATGAGAAACGCAAAACTGTCTGTGTGTTTGTGTGGATGTGCTTCATTTTGTCTCGTCATGTTAAAACTTTGTCAGATTATAGAAACCAGATTTTCTTCACTTTGTCCTGAAAACTTTATGTGTTTCGTCTTGAGAAAATCTGTTTAACTTGACGTTTTGCTGCTGTGGTTCTCCCGAGGGTGGTGGGTGGTGTGGTGATTTTACACACTGCACTGGTACTACTGGGTGAACAAGATTCAATCACCCTGGTCTGGTAGCACGTATTATATATCTTCTGAACTACTGGAAGTAGGAAACCCATTTTCATCATCATCAACCCTCCGGTGAGATACATTTTTACAACAATCATCATCACCACTCTCGTACGATCTTCAATATGTGAACATGTTACAAGAGCTACTAGTGTTGTTGCTCGCATTGAAAGACACATCCCAAGGGACAGAGGCTAACTATTTTTCTTGCATTTAAGAAAAGTGTAAGTAAACAGAGTATCCGGTTGCAGATAAGTGTGTGTTTACGCAGTAAAATAAGTCGGCAATAGTATATATGTAGCCTTGTTTCACGTTATCATTTCACTTCACACGATAATAGCAAATAAATGAGTATAAAAACCGAAGGTCATATTTTTAATGTATGCATCATTAAAGTAATCTTTCTTGTACGAACATTTTTATGAATTCGAGTTATTCTTTTCAATACAATTTAAACAGGTTTTTATCAACCGAGAGGGAGAGGGACATTGCAACAAAGTAAACCAAACGGGGGAAAAGAATTCCATTCATTACGATTCATTCGTATTGAATCTACCAACGTTTTTTTTACTTCTTGCCTTGAAAGAAAATAATTTTTTTGCCGGAAATGGGTTCTCCATTCGCATCCAAGACAAGGAGGAACCCAATCCACGGAATGTCAATGGCTCTCCATTCATCCTTCAGCTCAAATGTAAGAAAAGTAAAAAAAACTTAACTTTTTTATAAATACACATTATCATCAACACCATCAACAAAAGCTGTTCATGTGTCTTCTGCTAATACTCCATTGGTGCATAGCTAACATGTAACATTAAATTACACCACACGTGCATATACGTATTCTGTGCTCAACTTCTTGCATATTATTATTATAACGCACACACAAGAAATCAGCTCCTGTGCCACACAAAAACCATCAGGCAAAATGACTACGAACGTCTTTTATAATTTGCTCGGTCGCAACAAAAAGTGTCGTTCGTGATGAGTGACACATGAACATTCACAAAACTAATACTCCGCACACGAGCAAAGTTCCATGATGATGATATTGTGAGATGAGATATGATGCTGATCATAAAATAACAACAACAAAGCCACAAATCTAAAAAGGATATCACGGGATGATGAGGAGTTGACTGCGCCTATCTCTCTCATTGTCATTTATTCAATCCGTTCATCCTTCATACAATCGTCATCTTTTTGGTACTTACTGTCGTCGTATTCAAAACGCTCAGATTTGATACATAATCTATAGCACTACTACTGCCGTCATCATAACTCTCCCTCCCCGACACGAGTTTCGCCCAGCAGAACAGCGGGAGTTGAGATAATTGTTATTGTAAAAAAGTAACGCATCCTTTTAGCCATGTCCTGTAGCAAATTGAAACTCGCTGTATTTATGAATTTATGTTGGTAAACATACATAAACATGCTGGTGTAGGGGGACGAAAAGGTGAGAGGAGGCGCTGTGTTTTTCATGTTTGAACTGTGTGGTGAAGTGTTTTTGGCGGTACGCGGTTGGCGTTATTGTAAATGGATCCCATCTCATAATCATCACGATCATCATCCTGACTCCTTCAATGGGCCTTTTTGAACCGGTTGGACTCATCATTTAAAAAAAATATGACATGTTTTTCTTCACACTGAATGCATCTCCGCAAACCCGTCAATGAGCCAAGGGATGCCAATCATAATGATCTTTGTGAACATGAGCCTGATGATGACGGTGCTGATCATAGCAGCGTTTAGTGTTTTAGGTGTCTAAAAAAGTGAAGAGACTTGTGTGTATAATTTCTAGTTTCACTGTTCATCATCATCTCACTTTCTTCCTGGTTTCTTTAGCGGTACAGAAAACTTCATATATTACAAAGTGCGTAAAAAAGTAGTGTTTCGTGTCGACGATTTTTACACATCTCCTCTTGGAGCAATCTTTGATCTTTTTTTCTTCGTCTTCCTTTTCTGGAGTAAATTATGCATATGCGTCACCCTCGATAATGACACTATGCTTAGTGACTTTACACAGCCAGTAAGTCATACTTTTCTCCGGCCGGGGAAAAAGTCATAAATTTCACAAATACATATCTGTCATCTCGCATATATACATATACAGAGGAAATATATATAGAGGACATAAGGCACCCACCCCAAAATCTCATGCAGTCTGAATAAAACATTACTCTCTAGTACACTGCTCCTAGAGGCAATATAGATACGTGGTAGCTGTGTGTGAGTAATGAATGATAAGTATAAAATATGAGAACTTACTTGGATGGCAATAATGGCGTGAATTTTGCTACTGCCCTTCATAGAAAACCGGAAAGTTCATTAGTTTACTTTTTACTGTAACTCAAGCCAAGAGAAATTGATTATCGTTGCATTGAAAAGCACACGCTCTCTATCTCTACTAGCATACATATATCAACCTTTAAAAAGCTTTTAGAACTCACTGTTTTTTTCTGTTCGTTTGTCGTATTTATCTAATACGAATAGGCTTTTTAAGGTGAAGGAGCCATTCAGTCGTAAAATATTGCTTACAAATTGGAAAAAATGGCAGTACATCATAAATAAGTAACCAGTAATGCAATCTCTATATAATTTCACATTCTGCTAGCTTTTTTTACCAAGCTACTGTGTTTGCTAACAACCCAACCAGACCTAACAAGAAAACATTATTTTTTTATCAAAGTGTGTTTTTTATGGATGGACCATCTGATTAAGGAAAGAAAAAAGAAATCGAACTGCTTGTGTGCTGCTGCACATCACATTATGTTCATACTAATTTTACTAGTCATTATTTGCACTGCTGTCTAATGAAAAAAGTGACAGGTAGAACAAAAAAAACTTGTGTAGTATTACCTATAAGCTCATGTTCATAACAAGCTTTTATTGCGTGTAAATTTCCCTGCTTAAAGGTATTTTCTATCTATTTACTTGTGTTTATCTCGTCTACTTTTTTAAGCCACACACGCAGCAAACTAATTTTTCTTAACTATCTCAATGATCTGAAAAGTGTAACAACTGTTATAAGTGTAGCACTCTGACCAATTCGGTTATACAATATAAGAAATTATATAACATGAAAAAAGCAAGTCAAGTCTCGCATAACATTTTTTAGTATAGATAGCGCAGGAGAATGGGTACGTTTGTGTTATATTCATATTTTCGTGTATGTATTTATGCATAGCGTACTTTTTTGTGAAAAGGCAATTTA
>JAHZMV010003666.1:0-11074 GCA_027743765.1 Coecobrya sp. COE2
TTTGAATTGATAAAGTTTTAATAATAATCAGCTCATATAAAATTGCTTAATCATCTAAAATTTCGACTGTATTCCGCTTCATCATATTCACAATCTCACAAAAAAATTACTTGTTTTGAATTGATAAAGTTTTAATAATAATCAGCTCATATAAAATTGCTTAATCATCTAAAATTTCGACTGTATTCCGCTTCATCATATCCTCTGCCTTCCCCAGATCCCGTTGCCAATCACTCAAGCGGGAGACCATTGTCGATATCTAAAAGTGCAAGTTTCGAGGTTAAACTTTAAATATTAACCAGTTAATTATTTTAAATTGCAATTATATTACAAACCTGATCAGTGGCGAGGACACGTGGTTGCACCCAAGCCATGTATATCTTTTGCCCGACGCTGTCAATTTGTCCTTTGACAAGACCTTGGGCAAAAGCCTTCATCACGTACATCTCAACTTGGTCCAACGGAAGCTTTGTAACGCGAGCAATCTCCGAAAAAGGTACTTGACGCTCATTAGCAGATCGTTGGAAAGTAGTCTGCCATTTACAAACAAAAATGTTTCATGGGCAGAGTAGAACATTTACATAATTTTGCATGCACAATGTAACATTTACCACAGCTTTGAATAAATACCTCCATAATGGCCAGTAAGATGACCTTGGTTTTCAATTTCTTTTCGTTATCTGCAAGTAGCTGAACGGTTGTCCATTTTTTCTTCAAATTGTCAAACTCAGTGACGTCGCCAGCATTGAAGGCCTTCACAAGATAAAGCAGCCACTCGTCTGGAGTCCGTTTCAACGAGTTCAGGACGGGATGGGCAAGCTAAGAGAGAAAAGCGAACGTTTGAGTTTGACCCCGAAATGTGAGTTATGAGTCAACTTTAATTTACAAATTGCAAATTGAATCTTACCAATTCCCCAAAGTTGTACATGCCATCAGCAACTACTGAAGATATTGCCAAGTTTTTGGCATGCTGCCTTTGCTCCGCCAGTGGCAAATCTTCGAGTGGAGTGCATCCTAAGAATTTAATTGCGCTTCGGTAGTACTCCGTTAAATTCCCTTGACCAAAGTAGAACTTGCTTTGAAGAAGATAAAAGCGGCCGTGAACTTGGGAGATTCCATCTATCTGCTTGAAGAGATCATCCACCTCTTCCAAGATGGTCTAGAGAATAAAAATGTTGGCTATCTTAGAATAAAAAGTTCGACGGCAATACGAATAGAGTACGAAATGGAGGAATTTTGTAACCAAAAAGTAGTACCTTCAGTCCAGAGTAATCTCGTTCCTTTTCCAATTTAATCTGACCTCTCGTTACCTTACAGAGCGCCAATGCCACAAGATCCGTTTTTACAAGTTTTTCACAGTTGTCCAAAAACGGATAAGCTTCCACAGGCGTCTCGTACTGGGTGACAATTAGAGAGCACAGTTCCATGTAAGACCGTTTGTTGATGCTGTAATCAAAATGATTAAAAATTTCCCATTTCTTTCTCGGCTAAATTTATTACACCATTCCAATTAAAAAACAAATATTGTAGTAGTCCTTACCGATGTTCAAACTCTTTGATAAAGTTGTCATACACCTCAATCAACAACTTGTTCTTATTAAGTTCAGGCTCCTTGGCAAGGGCCAGCAGTTCCACGGTCAACTGATGCCACAGCCGTTTGGAATGAAGCTCTTCCAGCGTCGCCCATTTGGCAGCCATCGTCGGCGACGCACTCCGCTCCTTCCCGTGAAGATAATTAGTCACGTTCATATTTGGCAAGCAAAAACAAGTCTTTTAGCAAAAATTACTGACAACTAACACAGCTTCCAAAAAAGCTAAACGATTCTCCGACCCCGACGACACACAAACACAATCAAACAAAAGAACAATGGACCGTTGGTTCAGTTTGTTTGCCTTAGAAAAATGCTTTGATCGCTTTTCACTGAATTCACCTCTCGTCGCCCGGATGAGCCAAAACAGAATAATTTCCTGGTATTTAAATTAAAATAATAATAATATGGCGTAATCAGTGACGTAATCACGTAATACCAGCCCTTCGCATTATCAATTATGGCTTGTTTGCATTGGAAGTGGCTCATATGCATTCTAGTTTCTATGAGTTCTCGCTAGGAACATTAGTTGGAGCTGAGTGCTGAGTGGCACTCGTGTAACGGTTATAAACGCCAAGAATTCGACTCCCTCCAATTCCCAAAGATTTATGACGAGCTTCTAGTAATTTTTAACTATTTTAATACAAATTTCATAATTCGTACAAAATTATTGTGACAAGGGAGCATTGAAAGCGGTAAGCTAGGCAGAGGGATGATGAAGATGAGCCTGTCCTGCTTGGAAGCTTTTGTATGGGGCAATCTGAAAATTTTTTTATTATTCTATAAACCAGAATTTTGCCAGTTAACTAATTCTTGTAAATGAACTTTGTGCAGGGATATGAGTTTGGAACAATCCTGCGAAGCTCCACCTGCCTCTTTATCGGTCAGATCATCTACGTCTGCTTCATTTCCTTTTTCATATCCCTGCCAGGATCTCACACAGTTTGGCTTTTCTGCATGCACCTCGTGGCGGCCATAATTAGTGGAGCGTATGACCTCAATTTTTTCCAAGGAGCCTTACCAACGCCTCTGCCGCAACATGTGCGTACTTGTCTGGACATGGCTGTGTTCTACACAACCTCCGACTTTCTCCTCGTGGGAGACAACGTGGTGGATTCCGAAAAGGCTCGAAAAATTGCACAGGGATTTATTAACAAAATGGGCTACACTGCCAGCACTCTCTTCTTCATTCCAGCAATCTTCCTGGCAAACTGCGCTTTTATCGCCGCTGTCCGGCTGCTAATTAACTTGGTAGTCACACTGATTTCCATGTTGAGAGAAGTGATGGGATATTTTTTGGGTCCACAGAGCAGCAGCAGTACCAGCATGTCAAATTCAAACTCAGCAACAGGCAACAATACAAGATTATTGACGATGTAATAATGATTATGATAATAACACATTTAAGTAGTAATAAAATTTCTGTGCAAACCCCAATAAAAATATACGTAGTCAAAAATTTATTCGCAAGAATATTCCGTCTCAGATAAAAAATAAATTGCTGACAAAGGTGTGACGTAGTCTTTGGTGTTGTAGGTTTTCATACAAGAATTTTTCTTTCAGTTAATTCGGTTAATTGGTTTTAAAAATATTAAAGTCATTTGTATATTTTCTCCTCTAACTTTCCCCTCAGAAGTCCACAAAGTACTTGTCGTACTGATCATCCCCAGGCTTGGCTTTCCCTTCGTCTCTAGCAATCTCCGATTCAAAGGCTTGAAAGTGCCGATGGTCTCCGGGATGACTTACTTCCGGTTTTATTATGTTGAAGTCAGAGATTTGTGCGTTATGCTGAAACACACAAAAAGACAGGAAATTGCAAAAACCGTAACGGTACATTTTATAACTCTCACTGCTATTTTTAATACTGTTGGTCACTTACTGGACCTGGATTTTTCCATTTGTCTTCAAACTCGTCGTATGCTTTGTGCATGAACTCCTCCACAGTATCTACTCGAAAAACAAAGATGATTTCAAAAATATTTTGTGGTAAAGCCTGATAAATTGGCATTAGAATATAAAGCATCTTTGGCTTTTCATACATTTTGTGTAGTTCTGTAAAACGGACATGGTTCCGTCGCAGGAGTTTGAAGAGCCGGGAGAACAAGAGGATGATGGAACAGTCGGGTCTACTTCCGCTTCTGCTGACTGATCCGCAGACTCAACGGAAACTGAAAGCGGCGCTTTTGTGCGTTCTCCTTTCTTTTTCCGCCTATCAAAAGTCCCAGTTCGAAAGAAAAGCCGGAGTTTTTCTGTTTAAATTACAAAACCTATTGTTATGAAGTATTATCGTATTATATTTCATATTTTAGCTTAGAAAATAATAATTATTCTTAGATCTTTGGGGTGTTGTGCAAATTCATAGTATTTTCATGTAGTTAATTAAAAAAATTGCAACGGTGCGCTATACCGTTGCCACCTCAATTACGTAAGTGTGCAAAACTTGACCACGTTATTACACCTGTTCCACCGTCAGGATAACCTTACCCCTGCTAATGACAGGTGAGGATGGTGACGGACCCAATTTGACTGTCTCACAATTCCCCATTTTGTCATCACGCTGCTGTTCCTTGTCATTACTTTCTTTATCGCCATCTTCCCCCTCTCCCCTCTCCTTTCCATCATCCGCACTAACAGTTTTAGCAGGAGTAGTGTTTCGATCTCGCTTAAACAGCCTTTTTCGTCTACTATTCAGAGCACTTATCATTGTCGTAGCTGATGACGTTCTGGATGTCCGATGATTAATGCAAACGAGCAAAAACTGTTTGACAACGTCACAAGCGACTTTGTGCGTTTCAAAGAAGCTGCATGCATTTATAATTTTAGGAGCTCAATCGTAGGCGAACACCACTGCGTCGATATGTGGAATTTTCTATTAACATTATCAACTAACACTGTTATTATTACTATCAAGCGTGCAACGTGCAAACGCACGTATCATAATATTATTTCAATGTAAAAACACACACTTTGACTGAATCAGAACTGACTTGACTGACTGGACATCATCATCAGCGTCATATAATGAAGACAGAATACGTAATGAAGTGGAAGTTGAACTTATTATGCGTTACGGTAAGGTTTACAGCTCGTTAGCCTGCCATTCCAGTAATGGTACTCAGGTTGACGTGTGTTGTTTTTTAACAACATTAGCATAATAATAAAGGTACCTACTCAACTACAAAATATTGCATGCTTATATCTGCTCATGTTTTTACAATATGCAACACAATTTATTGTCAATGTTAGACGTTATGTGTAGTAGCAAGTAAATTATCTAGTGTAGTTGGTAATTTTTCTACTTTTTCTGAAAAGGCGATAGCAAATAGAATGACACATGATACAGGATTGAAGGGGTCGTTCGCATGAAAAACACCAGAGAATTCCACTGCAAAACCAGTCAATGTTCACCAGGATCTCCTTTTGTAAACTCTTAAAACGCCTATTTGACATTTCTATTATCACTGTATCACTTTTTCAGCATATATTTTTGGAACGCCTCACTAAACTTGACTCACTGTATTATTATCTCCAATAAACGATATAAAATAATATTTTCATATCTATCTCTTTCTATAGAATCGATCAGCATTTTTCAAACCAACTCATTTTACCCATTTTACTACACGTAATTTCACTTACTACTCTACTACACATCCAGAGAAGTAAATGCTAAACTTGCACCATTTTCTGTAATAATCTCTAAACTGCTTTTCCAGCCAAAAGAATTGTTCCAAAAATATTCCGCGTTGCATAAAGCTAAGCTCTGTCCATGTTGCTTGTTCAGCCGACGGTAAAATACTAATTCTCGCAGATAAGCTTAATTTTTTGTTGTATGCATAATAATAAATTTACTTTGTTGTTGTGTATGTGTGCATACGAAGTAACTCGATTCATGTAATTATTTTATGTAAACTATATACTATATTTTTTCTTCTCTCCCGATTAGTAAGTAATGAAGCGCATTACTATAATACAATTAAATGTAAGCTTTTTAACATATAAACTCACTTAACGCTTGCCAACGGCTCACTGTAGCATCAGCAGATGTGTTGAAGGAGGTTCACTCACTCATCTCCTCTTCTTCATCATCATCTTGGCATTGAGTGGCCTTCCATTTCCTGTTGCTGTATTCCTCCACACCATCCAACTTATAAGGACTGCTACTGTACAAAAGTGGCCAGAGGGAGTACTGCCGCAGGTCTCTCTCGGCTGCGCTTTATGAGGCTGCCTTGTTGGTGATGAACATCATCTCATCACGAATGCGAATCCAGTCGAGTGATAAAAGCACATGAATCACGAAAACAAGGGCAAACTTTTTTATTATTCTGCTCTGCACTCTATTATATAGTCTACTGATATTATCCATGAGGGTTTTTTTCTTTGCTCACAGAATACACAATTAATTTATAATATTTTTTCCATTTAGCATTTTATTAGTATCGTTTCTTCTCACAGCAAGCAAACAAACAAGTTATAGTAGTGCACGCAGAAAGAGTCAGCAGAGAGTAGTAACTTTTAATTACAATTAGATTAAAAGATCAACAAAATTTTATGTATTTTTCATTTTTTTCTCTATTTTATTAAGATGCCTTTTTATTTTCTAGACGAAGCGCAAATGAATGGATGAAAAAAAAATTTGCACAGCATGCACAATTGCACACACACAAGGAAGATTGCAAGTGGAGATAACATGCAGATCAACTGTTGCTCTATAACAAAACCGCAATGAACTGGCACCACTGCCGCACTTGCGAGGATTTTTGTTACAAAAAATTATCTCAGTTTTGCAGTAGTTTTGGTACTTTACAGTTTTCCTTTATGGGTGGTCAAATGGTCAAATCAAATACTTATTATGAGTACATGCAAATAAATCGCAAAGAATGTGCATACGGTCATTTTTGTAAGAAAAGGGATGTTTGAGAAGACGAGTGTGAAGATTTTGAGGGTTAAATTTAATAATATTGTGTGGTGGCGGCGATGAAAAGGTAACGGTTTTTATGAATCAATGAATGAACTCATAAATAGCCATACAAAAGATGCGTGCGTGATGATGATGGCATGGCGTAAATACGCCCAACAAAATAGTTTCATGCTGGGATTGCCCACTCGCTGTTCTCTTCGCCGTTTGTATTCCCCCATTTCGCATTGCATGGGGGAAAGACAAGTGTTTCTTTTGTAAACTCTGTACCTATGTATATCTCATGTTCCACCGACATTGCACAAAAGTCTCAGGTTAGCTAGCAGAGATCTGTTTTGTTTTTAAAGAGAAGCGAATGACAGTCCAGTGTTCTCACACATCATTTTTGACATATCGATTTCACTCATCTAATACTGCTCGCCATTATCTACATGTTCGAAAGAATTATGTGGCTAATTTCCCATACAAACGGGAAAAATGCGGAGGTGGATTCCGTGCTCAGTACACATTAAGCAAACTTCTTCTCTGGACTGGACAAAAGGAAGGATTCTATAAAAGTTGAAAACGAAACATGACATGATGAGGTATATGAGCAGAAGCACAACTCTGACTGAACACGCGTTTAAATTTATGCTGTGGTAGATTTTGTTCAAAATATGATACTTGGTCTGTGGTAATCCTACATTGTTAAAATGAATGAACGCTATAGGCAGGCGCAGAGATGTTGCCTTATACAAAATGCCATATAGACACGAGCGCAGGTAAGTAGAGCTTAGAGTAATTTTGATATTAATACCTCAAGTCAAATGGATTGGTTTTGAACCGAAGCGGTTTGATATTATGTTTTACTATTCTGGAGTCTCAACGAAAGAGTTTCTGATGAATTTGCATTGTATGGATGGGAAGGGATGATGATAAGAGGCTACCAGCGGATTTCAAAGCCGATTCATTTCACAAAAGGAAATAAAACGTGACATGATTATATTTATACCTATACATGGAATGGATGGGACTTTAAACTTTTCCTTGACTGAGGCTTAAGAAGTCTATTACTACTTACAGTCATTCTATATGATTCTGCGTTCTTTGACCTTATCAATGCTTGGCTAATTTGGAGTAAAATATCGAATGTGGCTAAACATAAACAACTACCATATCAGTCGTGATTTTAGTACGCAATATTAACTCATATTTGTATAAGGAATGATATGTAATTAAATATATTTTCTACAGGCAGGTAGGCAGGGTATGTCAGTCTCAGAACGTGTGGGTACAGTAGAGACGGCCGCAGCTAGCCATTGAAAAAATACAGTTAAAAAAAGTTCAAGATTAACTGTTCTCATAATTCCCAAGGAAATTTCTCAATATCGAATGTGGCTAAACATAAACAACTACCATATCAGTCGTGATTTTAGTACGCAATATTAACTCACATTTGTATAAGGAATGATATGTAATTAAATATATTTTATACATGCAGGTAGGCAGGGTATGTCAGTCTCAGTACGTGTGGGTACAATACAGACGATCGCAGCTAGCCATTGAAAAAATACAGTTAAAAAAAGTTCAAGATTAACTGTTCTCATAATTCCCAAGGAAATTTCTCACCTTATCTTGTCGACATTAAACTAGGATTTCTAGAGACTGGAGGCTGAAATGAAGCAATTCCGCATCGGACGCACAGGATGTGGTTGTATATTGTCAAAAGACAAAATATACAAAAGTCTACTTTTGGGTTCACTTTGAGGTAGATTCAAGAACTCCAGACTGGCGAGTATATCCATAATATGACAAACGTTTGAAATGACGAAAACTACGACTCGCCCAATTTTGGTAACAACGCGTTAACATTCTCTTATAATCGTATTTAAAGTTAGGCTCTGAAAATTATGGTCATGAAAAATGATATCATTGCTTGTAGCACCACGAGTGCTTAATTGGATTGAAGCTCACGAGTATAACGGTGATTAGCCAGTTGGTTCTACAGTGTATCCCATTGCCCCCATCACAATACTCCGCTCTTTCGTGGATCCTCTTAGCAGGGGTAGTTGTTTCGATCGGGCTCAAATCGGATAATAGATTTTATAAGAGAGGTTTAACCAGACACATAAACCTGGTACATTGCTAGATTTTTTTCATTTTACTGACGTCATTGCTAAAAACTACTCTGTAACAGTACAATGGGGTTTAAAATCAAGTTGTATGTTATATTTTTCTATACAGGTACGATTTACGTGTAACAGTGCATTGTTCCTTGGATCCTCAGTAGCATCCTTTTTCCTTGTCAAGTACCTTGAAATCTCTGATGCCACCACTCTAGACGATCCAGAGATGTTAGACTCATCTCCAACTGTAGGGCCAGACTTGTTCCACGACAAACTCGTACAGGACTTTTCACATGTCAGTGGAATCATTCTTCTCCTCGGCACTCATTACCTCGCATTGCTGGGTCTGATAAGCTTCTCACGAATTGCTCTGCTCCTCTTCCAATCTTTGCTCGAGTCCTTTGTACATTTCCAATTCAAAAGACAGGAAAATATGAAGAAAGAAAATTGACAGATTATGCGTTTCTACCAGAGCCGAGCATAATAGTGATATAAAAAGCTTAATAGTTACAATTGTAGTTCTCTTATAAGTATAATTCTTAGAAAATTATAGAAACACAACCTATGTACGTGCTAGGAGTGGAGAAGAATAAAGTTTAATGTTGTTACAAAAATTGGAATGAAAACTCAGTCCATGAAAAGAAATACTTGTACTCATGTCTGCATCTGCAATTTGCATGATTTCCTTTTTGGTTATAGTCGCATATTATGTACTGCAAACAAAAAATACAGAGCTAACGAAAATAAATTTTTGTTGTAAAAGCCGAACCACTCCTTTTGCTTCTCTCTCACATCTAAATGCGAAGAAAATGCGAGAAAATACATAGGTTCAAGTTCTAAAATAGTATGCTACATACAGCAAAGAAAGAATGGAATGGGGCGCCTTAGGAATTTAGCTTATTTGGGAAAATGACTTTAGGGATTTGTAGTGGGGTGTTGGATATTATGCAAATGAGAGAATGGCACCGCAATGACGAGTAGTCGGGAAGGACTGAAGGAGGGATAATGGAGTGTGTAATGAAGCGGTCGTCCTGAATTTTCGGATAAGCCATACCTAAACTCTGGTGTTGGCTCTATAATATTTGAGTGAGCACTGCTGCTGCAGTGCATCCTCTCCTAATCTCACAGACTCAGCAAACAACACTTATAAGCACACAATAATCACATTTAATACATTTGTCAGTTATGTACAAACATTGTACATTACAAAATATTCTTACCATTTTCATGTTTACTTAGCTTACTGACACTCTCAGAACAATAATTCTGATGACCATATTAAATTATCTCTTGAGATTAGTATTTTTTTATCTTTCAAGTTTCCTGTTGGTTGTTTTGTAGGAGGATACTTGATGTAGAATTAGTCATTTCTGTGTCGTTTCTGTTATGTGTAAGGGTTTTCTCCAGTTGAATAAATTAAGATGACTGATGACGACACTGTAGTGGGTCCGCCCAGTTCTCCTGGAAAGGAGGCGACAACTGTTCCAATGGAAGAGGATGACTCCAGTAACAAGGATCTGCGGCTGGACATTTTAACTTCATCAACAATCACAGGGAGCTCATCAGAAACAGGGATCAACATTTCGACAACAAATGACTTTTCCTCCAGAGATACCTCAACAACTGTTGGTGACGATGTTGACCTAAAGAAGGTCATTGAATCTTCGCCAACATCCGAAGAGGCTGGATCCAAGCCAGTTGTGCCGTCTCCTCCACCAACTGACTGTGGGAGTAGCAGAGGATCTGTATCTCGTCGTGGGATACGGCGGAGTGGAGGTAACAAGGGTCCAAGCAGAGGAGTGGGAAGTCGTGGAGGAAGAGGAAGCAGAAGACCTATCAGTTATTGGGAGAATTTTCAACAGCTGCAAGCCTCTGACTTTCACCCTTCTTTATTCTCCTCGCTTCAACAGGCGAATAGCTCCAATCCAATCTTAGCGCCATCCTTTGTGCCAAATTTTAATAATGGTACAAGGAATAGTTATGATCCGCCCATCACGTCTGGATACTTGTCCCGTGATATGATGATACAATTAACGGTTACCACTTTATTTTATTTATTTCTGCCCACTGAAACTGAAATATATATTGAATGCAATTGATTTGATGTACCTATTTGCCTTTTGTGTACCCAGGCCAGCGTGAACAGTGGTTTCTTTTATATTAACAACGCGTTGGAGTTGCTGAAGCAAAGTCAGTTGGAACTGTTCCACGTAAAACATACTTTGGAAAGGGTATACCAAAGTCAGCATGACGAATTTGAGGGTCAGTCTTCCGACGAGGCTACAAGTGTGGGCGGCGACATAGGGGATACTCAACAAGATCAGCATCAACAGAGGTCTACCACTTCTGAGATTAACCTGGAAACTAAAGGAGATCCATCTTTGGTCCTTACCTCTGCTTTCAGAGATGTTCCCAGTCCACATCCGATGGAACGATTTCAAGTTCAGGTTGATCCCTTTCAG
>JAHZMV010003667.1:0-10346 GCA_027743765.1 Coecobrya sp. COE2
CACCCATTAAGACCTTTAATTTGTTTTTAAAAGTGAAATTTCTATATAAATAAAACTAATACTATTCGATAAGCCGCTTTGCTTGGTTTTATGATACATTTTAAACTTTGGTTGGTTAGGCAAACAAGATTGAGATTTAAAAAATAATTTTAAGTGATATAACATTTTAATATAAGATTGTTTTACTTTTTATCAATATAATTTCTAACTGTGTTTCCCTATTAAGAGATTGATTTAGCCTAGAGAACAATTTAAACTATCTTCAGGTGGGCATGTTGTAGTCAAATATCGACCTTTCCATCAAAAATTGAAACCGTTCTGGCGTTCTAGAATCTGTAAAAACAATAGATCTTCGACCTGTAAGTAAACTGTCTTCGACATAATCATGATCACTGACTAAACTGAAATTGACGTTTTGGGATACAATATGTACTATATGTCTTCCCCTGATGAAAATATTGGCTTTACATTTTATCTGCGGGTACTTATTGATGTTATGCATTTTCAATTTACGAGAATTTCATTCTAGTATATAGCGTGTATTCAACTTACGCAGTAACCATAATTCTCCCATAGTGGAAATTTGTAATAGATATAAGCTTTTTATTGAAAAACTTTTAATACCTCCATTGTAGATAAAACTCTGGTGGAAAGGTTTCCCTCACTTTACATAATCCTGATCCTTTCGGTCTTAGTTTTCGTTTCAATTTTTATATTTTTGCAGTTCATTTTGCATGAAATGTGCATGTGGCGTGTAGTTTTTCTAGCCACTAACTGTCAGATCCTATGTAATATATACATTAACAGTTACGTTAGTTTACAGACAGTTTCAGAAAGTCTTTGCTATTTAGGCAGGGTGAATGAAAAGTATGAAATGCCACTATATGCATTTTCATTACTTTCCTTTGGTCCAGTACCATCCGTGAAAGAAAGTAGCCTCACAGCTGCTGCATTTTTTCGGTGTATGTATATGGTTATGCATATAGTACATGTAATGCGACAAGGGCCGCTTCAGATTTTACGGAGTTTTTTTCGTAGAATTTGAAATGGTATTCTACTATTCTACTTTCCACTACTGCGTATATTAATATTTTCACATCTATTCTTAGGATAGCTGAGTGGGCGCACTTTTCACTTTTGAAGTAAAAAAGAACATTACACAATTTTTAGGCATGTTGACTTTCAAACGAGGAACGAGGAATTTAGAGAAAAATGTGTATGTTTCCCTTCATGGCAATGCAGCACTGCATCCGTTATATGAAATGTTGCCTGAAATAACTTGTACATATAATATTAGCGTGTAAATTTATGCTGAACACTTTCGTCTAAATGCATACATATAGTTTATATATGGGTTGAGTACCACGGCAGCGCATTCACATGAATTTTGGCAACAGACGATGCCACGGTCGGTCAGTTGCCCACTTTATATCCCAATTCAAAGTTTAATTTCGGGAGCATATTGGGGAAATCTGTTGATTTATTTATAAGTCATTTAAACTATCTCCCTTTTTCACATTCACTTTCCTTTTTATTCTCTTGCGCTTTCTCTCTCTCTCTCTCTCTCAAGTTTTTTTGCTATTATCAAAAGAGAATGTTTCAATGTTTATATTAGCCCAACCAAAAAGTTGTGTTGTTGGTTCACTTGAATGATTTCAATACAGTTTAATGTTGTACTTGATGCGAGAACTTGCGTTTGTGGTTCTTTCTTCTATCATTATATTGAAACTGGCTAGCGTTGTCCCTTGCTCCCTACATTGGACATAAGGATTGCAAATTATTTAAGGGAGGGAGAAAGTGGAAATCAAAAACATTTTATTAGAGAAGTACTGCCGCTGCCACGTTCTAATAAAGCTGGATTCCTTTCCCAATTATCCCATTATAAACATGGCTGCTGTAAATACTGGAGTGAAAGTAGGTACAGAATGCATAAATACATACTACTTTTATGGGCACATTTGGATACACTAACCTCCATTTGCATTATTCAAATATGTCAATCACGGGGTATATTGAGAACTGAAAATGGCTCAACTATAAAAACTTTTAGAAAATCATTAGAATTATTTAAATTTCGGAAGACGTCAGGAAATCTAGGAGATTCATTATAACTCCAAAAATTAATGATGCAATAAAGAAAATTTGAGAATAAAAGGAACATCATTACTACTCCGTAAAACACCACCAATATTTACATTGTTCCGAAAGTAGGCAACTAACCATCGCAGTCTTCAGACTGTTATTAAGCTTTATGTGGTGATAAATTTAAAATGAAACCAAATTTCTATAACACAAGTTTTTGGTGTTTCACTTGAGATCTATTAATTTATTTACTAAAATACTGCATAGTAAAATTTCCATATACATTTCCTTTGTACATTATTGTACTAAATTAATCCAAACATATTATAATACATAATATATATACATAGGTATGTGTTACTTTAAAATTACTGTGGAGCTACTTATGTATGTTATGCATGACAATTTTACAAGTAAATGTTCTAGGAATGATTAAGTATTGTACATAAAGAATCGTTTCGAATAATATTGCGCTACACTTTTAGATCCTTTAGAGGTAAAAATGTTATAAAATACAGATTCCTTTTGCATATCCGTTGGCACGTGCAGGAATCTTCAGCTGTTCAATTTCTCTGTTTCTACCCGACTTTGTTAAACACACACGGAAAAGCAAAAGTAAATTATACAACCTGGAAGAAGTAATGGAATTGAAGATGAGTGCGTAGAGAATTGGTAGATACACAATATGAAGAGAATATGGAAAATGCAACCTATCAGACAAAAGTAAATTCGGTGTCTGGTGTTGCTGATGCATTATAGTATATATTCAACCAAGTAATATTAAATGAATCGGGCGGGGGAGTGTCAGATGTACATATTGAAAAGACTTTCGAGAAACAAAATGTGTGTAATAAACGTTTTCACACAAGAACGATGCCTTAGAGGCGCCATCATGCATTATCGTCGTGTTTTCGATTGAAAGAAAATGGTATGTATCTACAACTCTGCATATATAATATTTTGTCTCCGTTCCTCTGCAAAACATCAGCAGGTGGTTCATGCCGAGCGAGCTATCCTTGATAATTTGATAAAGTATGAGGTCGTTGTCAATCCAATTAAGAAATAAGTAAAGAGGAGTGTAAGCATACTAACGGCAAGGAGGCTCCATGTGTGGTACTACTCCACTCTTTTCAATATTTAAACTCCAAAGTAGTTATGGAGGACGGGCAGGTAGCTACAAGCTTTGGCTAAAATTTTCAACAAGATGAGTGGTGGGTGATGTCTGTGCTTTGGAAACTTTATTAAAAAGTAAAATTATGCACACAGTGAAAAGCGTAACTATTATTAGGAATGTCGAACGAGTGTCGCATTCCCCAATGGAAAAGTGAAAGTGGGAGAAAAGGTAGAAGCAGTGGTAGGTAAAGGAAATAAAAGAAACTCCTTAAATTAACTCCATAGTCCATATTGTCGGCGGTGATGTGGAAAGTTGTAGTGGAAGCACTCTGTGCTGCTAATACTGCAAGTTACTACTCTTTCATTTTTCGTATGCGTGCTTTTGCTGCAGTGTACTTTCAGGTAGGGATTTATGTACAGTTTTACCCGGTAGAGTGGTGGTAGCTGTTCTCCTTTCTTAGCTGTTTAGTTATCTGAAAGGAGGATTTTTTGTACAGTAAAAAAGTGCAAATTTTCTTTCGTGTGAAATGGCAACTCCCAACTCCCATGGCTGTCACCATTAGAGGTGACTTACTATTGAAATATTCATCTCACAATGGTAGTTAGTAGTTTTCTTTTGAGGCGAAAAGCGAAACAGGGCATAACAGTTCCATATTAATGGCTTGTAGCAGGACTACTATACAGGTTTGCATTGTTATGCATAGACACAATATGCATGTTTAAGCGATATATGTATATATTATTGTTATTTCTTCGGTACAATTGTAAATCGCTATAAAACACATTTGTAGTGTGGTATGTTGCATATTATAAGAATTGCAAAATGTTTGAATGCATGACATATTTTGTGAATTCCATTTACAGTTCACGTTTGTAAGTTATGTATTTGTTCTGCTCGCAAGTGAAAAGGCAGCTATTCCAGCTGAGACTTGAAAGATGGGAAGAAGAACGAAGGGAGCACTGCAGAGAAAGAAGGAAAGAAAAGATGTAAAGGTCGATCTTTTTTCTTTTCATTATTATGTTCAGTCACTATTTTCTAGTTCTGCCATGTACCGCAGTAAATGGTTGTGATGTGACGGTGGTGTTGCAGTTGGGGTAGAGGTGGTGGGAGATGTAGAGCTGGGATGCATGTGTAGAAAGCTGTCCTTTTTACATGTTATGCATGCATACAATATGTACGCACTCTCACTGAACAAATCTCATGTCTATTCCATCAACGATCTTGTGCAGAGAGTTTTATTCTGTACGTTGTATCTAAATCTATGGTTAAAGCGGATAGGATGAGGAGGTACTTGTAGAAAAAAGCGAAAAAGAAAGATGGTAAAGTAGAGTGTAGAAGATGGCAGAGAAAAGGGGGACAAGACAGGAAATATATGTCCCTTCTTTTCTCGTAAAATTCGGACCATAAAACGATTTCTCTTGTCACTTTGGATTTCCCTTATACCGAGACGTAATTGTATATTTTAAGTGCTAACTACTCCCTCCGTCTTCTTCTCTATGCATGTTTGTGACTTGCTTGAATGCTCCTACTTTTTATTCATTGATGCCTCATGCAGGCAAGCAACTCTAGTGTCTCTTATAAAGTTAAATGCAGTCGCAGTCGTGGCAAAAGAAGAAACAGTACAAGAGACCCTTGCCTTCTTTCTGTATCCGAATGTGAGCACAACACATAGATATTAATATGTAAGAAGTAGCAGTAGGATGAAGTTTGAGGTTGAGTGAATAAGGAACATTTTATTTTGATAACTGTGTAGATCTGTCTTAATAACAAAAAGTTGCACACTCTTGACTATAGCATCTTGCAACGAATTAATAGCATGGTGTTGTGGGTATATAAAATTGCTCTTCTTTTGCTTACTATTTTTGATATGCATGTATATCTTTGTGAAAGCGTGAATGAGAGAAGGGAAAGATTGTAGAAGGCAGTGAAAATGTGGCAGTGGAAAGAAAGACTAATGAAATTTCGGTTTGCTCTGATGGTACGCTTTTCTTCTCAAGCAAATTTGACTGCTACTTTCACTCTTGCTCTTTACATTGCATTGTCATGAAAAGTATATATGTGTATGCCATTTCCCCTCTTTGTTGCATACAGTGTTGTGCATTAAATATGTAGTATATATATGCATGTTTACATGTATATTTTACTTTTCCACTTTTTACGTCGCCATTTCTCATGATAATGTAGTTGGTCTGATGTTATGAACAGAACAAACTACATAGTAGCAAATGCAAGAGTAGTTCATTGTTGCTGCTCTTAAGTTGTTCGCACTCTCAATAGAGGGTCTCATTAAATTTTCAGAATTTTGTCCATTTCGTCCACCATTTGCCATTATTCGTGCACAAAGAAAGTATTTGGCATGTGAAGCAATGTGTGTAATAAACTTTGTAAGAGTTCTGCTTCGAATTAGGAAAGAATGTACATTTTATTGCAAGATATGTATTTTATAGCATTGTAAGAATAACTATGCTACATAATTTAGTTCAGAAATGAAACAAAAGAGGCATCCATACTATTCAAATTCATTGGGGAAAATTTTAGTTTGCTCTTCAACACAATGGTCTTTGTCTCTGCTCACATTTGTGAATAGATCCACTGAACACATACGACTCTAGTATTTTGTATCTTCTCACCTTTCACGTTCCTAAACTAATTATCTCAAAGTGATCCACTAAAATGTCTTACGTTTGTTATATAAATGGAAACATTATTTCGTTAGGTGTTAGGACAGTTTTATGCTTCTTTCTGGTAATATCTCGCTTTCAATTTGAAAACTCTGGTATTGACGATGTAATACTGAAAAATCGTCCAACCGGAAATGACGATGAATAGTTTGTTTTCTAGATATTTTATTTTTAACTAAACGAAGAAAGTTGCAGGTGAAATTTTTTTAAAACATTTTCACAAACTCAATTTTCCATTCTTAGTTTGTAAGTTTCACAAATCTGGGAAACATTATTCTTTATTACCTGTTGTTAGTTATATTGTAAAAGTTGTAGATATTATACCTTGTTTGATTTAGGCACATGTTATCAAAGGTTATAAAACAGTAGAGAAATTCAAATTGAGTTTAAAATGTGCAGCGTGGAACTTTCAAGATTGATGTTATTAGTTTATATTTTGTTACTCGTTAAATAAATGGAAGCATTAATACATATCTTATAGGTTTGAACTTTTCACAGTTGTCTAACATTCATGAACTATAGACGAAATCCGATACAAATTCAATGAGTTTTTAGAAAGTAGCCCTTTTTTACGAATATAATCCTATAAAATTTAGCCATTTCCATGTATTAAAGTGAAAGTGGATTTGGGAAATGTATTTTTTTTGCTTTTACACGTGGGTGGAAAAATTGCCCATCATATACTTTATATTTAAATATAAAAATGATGCGTAAAGGATTGAATTTTGATTCAGGTCAGGTCATGATTCAAGTTAACAAAGAATTGACATAAGCGAATTAGGTAGCATTTTGCTAGTTATTTAAACAGGGCCAAAATATCAGGAACAGCGTAACATTTTCAAGAATTTTAATTATACATATTATGTATATGACGATAATACTATACCTTAATAAGATTTACAAGGGTAGTAGTATGATTCTCTCGTTTTTCTAGAAACGGGAATTCAGTAGTAACTTGGTTTATGTCTAGAAAAGGTGAGTCTAAAACATGGCTCCTAACAGAGCGAGTCAAACATCTAGGTCTTAAGTGTGAATGGACGTAAAACAGGAGGTTCAAGAGAGTAAAAATGTAAAGAAGGACAACCAAACGGGGGAAGGAAAGCAGTAATAGTCATTTCCTACTTTTCCGTTTGTGCATCCATAATAAGTTGTTGTAAGAGCGAGCACGAGCCAAGTAATAGCTTGAAAAAAGACCATAGTGGTTGGTTATATCTGTATGCATGTATTTTTCCTGTTTTCTTTTACAATGCTATTTCTATGTCGTAAATACGTAATAATAATATAAAGTTAAAAGTTACAAAGTCCTTTTAGGGATTTAGTAGCAGCGCAGAGCACGATTCTATGAATGTTTACTGTTAGACTAAATCTATAAAGAAGAAATTAACAAGTCACGGAAGCAGAATTAATCCCATTCCCTAAAGGCTTTGCCTCGTCTTTGTTTATCATCATCCATCATAAAGGTCTCCATAAGATTAAACGGGGACATTAAAACCTTAATATTATATGCAGAGCAAAGCTTACTTGCTAAAAGTTAATAATAGTAAGTAATACGACGAAGACTGGGTGGGAGGTAGGTTTGTATTGACTGTCGTGCCAAGAGAAGAGTGTGCCTGTACTTTCCTAACACGCAGTTGGCTCGACGGTGGAATATATCATGATGAACTCGGAGAAAATTCGTACATTTAGTATTTTGTAAGGATAGAGGTATTTAAATTAAAACTTCTATGTTCGGGGTGAAATTACTCGATTTGTTACTTTGTGAGGGAGCTGTACATTGCAATTATGCTGTTCTTAACACACATACACGGTTAGTTCATATTCACAGAGCATAATTATTAGTGTTCATATTCTTTTCTTTGTCAGATTTATCATCAACTGTACTACATCAAAACATTTTGTTCCAAGTACTTACTACACTGTAATGGTTTCTAATTCTCTCGTAATTGCATGTAAATTATGAGGTGCAAATTGTTAACTTGTGAGTGAGTCTATTCATTTACAACTATGAAGTTTCGAAATTTTAAACTACGAGGTGTTTTACACAAGAAAAAAGTTATTTCCTGGGTTCATTTTATAAAACGTGAAGTGCTTGAAAATGAAGTCGGGGCAGAAGTCAAAAGTTTGGATCTGCATTTCATTAAAAATTGTCTGTCGACAAAGGGTAAAATGACAAGTGCATACTTAACCCGACAATATTATATGTCTACTCTCATTTATATACGTACTCGAGATTATTGCACAGTTTATGCTTGTTCGTCGTATTTTTATAATTCGTACTTCTCATTTTGCTTTTGTACATTTTAGTTTCGACAATGCTTATTCTTTCGTTATTTCGGATTTTATGTGAAGAACTAGGTATGTTTGAAAAAAGAATAGGATTACAGAATAATATTACATTTCACGCTAGAGCGTTACAAAGCACACAGAACATATAAAACTTGTGTAATTAAGATTGCCTCTTTGCGTGTATACATATGAATAAATGCATGTATAAGTATTGATATATGTATGCAGTGGTGTTGCAACATTATATTTATATATCCTTTTTATAATAATATTATATCATCCACGTTCATTGGCTTGTAGCAGTTCTCTCTAATTATTATTATTACTATTAAAACTAGTACTGAAGCTATATATATTTTAATAATGATACGGCATCTTAAATTCTGAATATCACGCTAGAGTAGAGAATATACAACCTGAACAAAGTTGCTTCATTCATTATATAGCCGAAAACACGATGAAGGACTGAATTAATTACGACTTTTTGGTTGCACTATTCACATACTCATACAACAAACAACCGAGTCCGTTCTATATTCTTTATATTTGAGTAGGAGATGAAAGTAAATGTTTTATATAACTAAACAGTGGACGAGAAGAAGTGGTAATTTATGTTTGCAGAATTGTTTGTTTAGTCTACCTGAATATGTAAGAAGAATGATGTGATGTGTCTTACACAGTTTTCAAAATGCAAATTTCTTACAAGGGATAATTATTCTGACAAGGCATGTCGACCTCTGTCATGTGCTAATGTTAATTTTGACTTCACGGTAGGTTGAAGGGAGAGGAAACAAATTATTGATTTAAGACATTTATTGCATTTTACACTCATTAAATCTGTTAAATGTTTAGGAACACATGCAGTCATAACATTACTTAAAGACTCTATTCGTTTTCAACAGGCTGACAACGTTTACAAGTAATTAAATACTACTTGCAATTAGTTGACATTGACAAATGGTTCAGTAATGTGATCAAGCATTAATACCTACGTTTCTACAAAATATGCATCTGGTTGTATGAGGTCCACCATTTCTAGATCTATATCAGTAATCAGTATGGTCAACTGGAACAATGGTATATTTATAATTCGTTTGATGTAGTATTTGCATGGTAAGATGGCGTGAGTAATTGTATTCATTAACATCGCAAACATTTGCACGAAATGAATATAAGAAGAATCAATATGGGACTGGAAATATAATGCTACTCTAATGGCACAGGGGAAAGTTTTCTTTTTCGTTGGGACCACCCTGGAAGTACAATTCTTCCCTACTATGCTACTAAACTGACTGATTGAGTAAGAGAACACGTTTGTGTGACTGTGTGTGTCACATTTCCAATTGCTCTACCCACACTTTTCGCACATTAGTCTCTCGGAACTGAGTCAAGTGAGAGAAAGTCCTCTCCTCGTTCAGAATTCTATAAAAGTCCTTAATTGCATTAGCTGTAATGATCCAAGAAAGTTGGAAGCAGATGAAAGCAAATTTTTTTGTGGAGAAACTACTACTATGGCATTCTACTCTAAACGATATCGCTTCTTCCCTTCTCAACTTGCTATTTCTGCTTGCCGTCCTTATTTCACTCTATATGACATGTACATATAACAATGGTACCAATAATATGCATTTCCTATTATTCTTTTCAGCTGTGGACCTTATTCGGACCTAGGTATACACTTATTCTTATTCTCTTATCTTATTCTCTTGTCCTTATTCTCATTCTCTTATTATTATTCTCTTATTTTTCTAGTGACGATGGAATCGTTGTGGATGAGGCTATAAGAGAAAATGTGTTGCGGGATCGATTGTCCCATTATCCGCTTTTATTTGGTGTGACCAAAGCAGAGATGTTGCCTTCGTTAAGTGAGCATGATGCAGTTTATGGACTGGAAAATGAGAAACGTAGGGAAATCCTCAGGGCGTTTGTAGAAAAATATTACAGGTAAAAACTTTTGAATCTATTCAAACTTCTCTTGTACTACTTTCATTTAAAAATACAGTGTAGTGGAAGCTCCTATAGTTCGTGTGTATGCACATCTAACCAACCTTGAGTAGGTTTTCACAGACAGAGAAAACCACGACTGGGCATATTTATATCTTTTTCATTTAAAATAAGCACACTGGTGGTGCCAGCGTACTGTTTTTCGTGCTCAATTTTAGCTACTAGTAGAATGGGTGGCG
>JAHZMV010003668.1:0-10636 GCA_027743765.1 Coecobrya sp. COE2
TAATACCACACAACACGTGTGTTAATTTTACATAACGGAATTCATTAAGGATATTTCCAAAAATAATTACAAGAGTCACAAGCACAGTTGTCCCGTAAAAGACGGAAAACAAATGGAATACCTATGGCTGTATGTTAGTTATTGTGCAAAATTTTGTTTTGTTTTCTACTATCCTCCACACAGGAAATACAACTACCAGAATAAACTTGATAAAAACTAACCCGTGAAGAAAATTACAACATAAAAGTGGTCCTTATGGTCATAGGCTTGAGCCATAAGCCAAGCAAATTATACAAAGTAAAGCCAAACAAGATGTATTATAAAGGATGTAAGATGTTAACATTACTGCTTTGTTTAAAAAAATGTTAAAAACTTCAGTGTTTAGTGTTCTCCAATATCATCCGTTTCTAGCACAAGTTTGTTGTCTGTAAGAAATGATTTTCCACGGTTAATGGTGTAACAGATAAAAGTAATGTTTAACTGTAATTTTTGCGTGATTCTCAATTAACATTTTTGTATTTATACATGTTTTCCAATTATCACTGTAAACTAACAGGATAATTGTGTTAAACACATAAGAAATTGTACACATTTACTTAACACATAAGAAATTGTACACATTTACTTAACTAATCAGATATTTACACTTTTTATCTAAAAAAATCAACACAAATTAAGAAACAATATGACATATTCTTTAGCATGGTAAGTTAGTGTGTGTAATATGTAGTTGCAATTTGCATTCAGATATTTTAATTTAAAACATGCATAGCAAGTTTATTTATCGCTTGGTCAATTTGAGCTCGACGAATATAAACGTTCCACATTCCCATAATAACTACATAATTACAAGCACTCTTTCTTGCTTACCTTTACTGTAAAATTCATAACTGAACTTAAATTGTAAAATTTACGACGTGGGAACTGCATATTAAATGCATACAACACTAACCACACCAGCTAATGTAAAGTATTACTAAACTATTCATTTAGGGTTCATTCATTCAAACAGGAAACAAATAAAATACTCATTTGAATCATCAGTTTAATGAAGATGACCCTGTTTGCGATTTTAAAACTCATGATTAACTCTACCAATAAAGATCATTTTGTTGGTGACGTTATGATGTAAAGACATTGATACTTGCATTGGATTAGTTTTTAGTACAAAAGGGAACATTTGAATGGGTTAGCAGGAGGAGAAAGTGGCACATGTGAAATGCACGCAGTTTGTTCTCTATATATCCTTTTATCGCCCCCATCACCGTCGTCATCTTCTTCAGGAAGTATAAAAGAGCGACAGAAAGCTACGGCGAAATTGCCATGCGTATCCATCACTTTTGCCATGAAATGTGAAAGTGGATTCCAGAAGACAGACTGTTATTGCTATCGTTCATTGTTATTCTCCTGCTTTCCTTCACGTAGTAGTCTCATGGATTCTCACTGCAGGAGTGAGGCTTTGAATTTATATCCTTCTATATGTCATGTGTCACCATTTTCGAAGGCATATACACATACACCTCTTTACTTCAATAATATCATATACATATTCAAAATTACACTGATTTTTGTCCTTCGTTCTTATATCAAAGAAATTATGATGTATCCATTTATTACAAGCATTAAAAAGAAGTTATAGCATCATCATCTGTGCAAAATTTTACACTCGTCATGTCAAGAAAATTTTATTTTACATTCCCCTCATTTTATTATCTCCTTTTGGTATGACATGAAATGGCATAAACTAAATATTTTCTCTCGCTCAATGATTTTGACGGAAACGGTTGTATATCCACTTTTAACACGATATTTACGTTATTGTGGAATAAGATAATCGTTTTAACAAGAAACACAGTAAAAGTAAAGCAGTTCTCATTTCATATAAAGAACTGTTACTGTGTTACTTTAAAATAAAGACACTATCATTAATTTATTATACCACATCTTAAATTTTTGAAAACAAGGGTGGTGACAGCAAGAAAGAATACTGCTTTAGACGTTTGAAATGACAATAGCAGACAGGCTAGACACGGCACTACATAAAACTCTGATCTTATATGTATCGTGAACGTGCGTGTAGCTTGTGTCTTTCATATGCATGTAGATCTAATCTTTATTTCTTCATTGAGCTTTTAGTTCTGATCTTGGTTCAGATCTAAAAGTGGTACCTACCGTAATTAATTTTCCCTTGATTCTAAAATTCTGGCGAACTATAATAGAAATTGTTCAAATAGCACCGCATGTGTTGTTAGGTATATATTATTTAGCAGTTTAAGTGAATCGGTTTTGACTGGCAGACGTTTGAGAGATATTTGTTCTATTTTATAGCAGTAAATTCACTTAATTCCTACCTTTTAGACAAAAAACTATGTACATGTAGTTAAGCTCAATGAATTTAGCGATAAAGACATCAAAACAATGTCACATGTCACACATTCCACGAAAATGCTATAAAATAACAAACACGTTCGTGTGAGTGTCAGAAAGTTGACGTTGTGTTTTGTTGACAAGTAAAATTGACATCACTTGGGTATTTCATATATTTTAAAACAATATAATGAACTTATGACTTAAACTGAACTTTCATAAATGAACGCAACTAAATTAAATATTTTGAAATAGTGACTGTGATGAAATGAAATAGAAAAGTGACTGTGTCTCATAGATTAATAGTACCATTGAGTTATAATACGTATCGTATAAATTAAATATCATTGAATAGTACAAATGAAATTTGCAGGCGTAACTTTGACTAATTATCATTAAAATATACAAAACCTTGGCCATTAATTGAGATGATTATTAAAACGGCATTCTTTTCCTTGAAAGATTACTCTCTATTTATTTGAAATTGGAAGTTTGTATTAGTTGAATGTTAATAAATTCAAGTAACATAGATAAGTGTGTACAAACCTTGGAGGAGTCACAAAAATGATTTATGTCTGTATCGGCTGAAAATCATAATTTATGCAATAAAAGAGTAATCACTTGTTTGTGTGTACACCACATGGAACTTGTATGACAAAATGAAAATGTAGACTTTACTCATTTTTCCTGTGGTGGTGTAAAGAAAAACGAGAGTATGATATCCGATCCACCCTTTCAACTTGTATTGAACATTCAATACGTTACATGAAGAAACTGTCCTCATTTGACAGAAAAGGCTTGCGATTGGTATGACGGAGGATTTCTCAACAACTGTCATTACACATTTTCCCCTATTTACTAATAAATGATATCCCCTTTTATTCCACAACCCGAAAGCTATAAATCATTTGTGTATATGTAATTTGTGCAATCGGCATTTTATGAATGTCCACTTTGAAAGGCATGCTGTGTACGGTTTCCCTATTTGTAACTTACATCAAACTCTGATGACGCCGTCTTCTAATATGTCGTGCCGTTTTGTGCGAGTTCAAAATTACGCCATGACTTTCTGGAATTGAGAGTGTAGAACATTGCGGACCTGGTCGTTTTCGCATGTACAAAATAAACCATCTGGGCATTTTGGTTGACAAATGATTACAGTTTCTAGTACAGTCGCTAATACTAATATGCACATATTACACTTTGCCACCAGCAGTTGCAAAAAATGTGTGCATTTTGTACAAGTAGGGTAGATAATGAATGGACAATGACGTATCGCAATGAAACACCGGTTTAGAGATGATATCATCATCGCCCGACATCGTAATGATTAGAGAAAACCAAGTTTGCTAAGGAACATGTCCTGCGTTTTTTTTACTTTTTTGTTACGCTCCTTTCTTCAGACTTTTGTGGCATTGCTATATGTGCTTCGTGCTGGCTTCGTGTAACATGTTTCTCTTCTTTGCCAACCGAGGTAGTATTTTGAGTATACATTTGGTAATGTAAATATATTATATACTCATTCGAAATAATTTATGGTGAGATAGGTTGATTTTGCAAGCAAGTAGCCAAGAAAGGATATCCGCAGTTGTGACGTAATCGTCAGAAACATAGATATTATGCACATAGATTTTTTATACGCTTTCGTACTGTTCATATAAATTGAGTTAATTTTACTTTTTACATTCCATATGGATCTACTACTTCCAGCTTTTTAACCGGAAGATACCTGAACGTAGTTAACAAAAGTTCTAAAGTTAGTAATGCGTAGTTGTTGGTATGTCTGGCAGAATTATTTGCAACAGCACAATTTGTTATCAATACGTGTGGGTAATAATGCAAAATGATGGTAAACTGTGTTTCATTCAGCACGCCAACCAGTGTAATGGTGTATAAAAAACTAATGCAAGTAATCTTGTAGGTGATAAATTGATGGAAACAAATTATTAATTATGAAAATTTAAACCTTCATATTAACAAAAGAGAACCATATTTTCATATATCACGTCTCAACTTGTCGTGTTAGCCGCATGAGAAACCAATCACACAGTCATTACGATAAATCATCGTAATTTGACTATCGCTGGCGTTTCTCACTTTATAAAGTCTATATATTAATGAATCTATACACCAATACACCTGTGTTTTCAGTATCTAAATTATGTTCTATTGATTACTTAATAAACTGGACTAAAATTTGTACAATTGGGGGCAATTTGTATAATGTAAGCAAGCAATAAAAATCCTTTTCCTGCAGATTTTAATTTTCTTGGAGGTAAAAGATCCAAATGTTCATGTATTGGTGATAAGGATGGTGCCAAATGCCAAGAAATAATCATAATCAAATTATTGCAATGTAAACTGCACTCAAGTTGGAATGTGTGAGTTTACTTGCAGATTTCGTAATTTTAAATGGGAAGATTTGAGAAGACTAAACCATGTAATTCGCACTCCACTCAGACAAAGTGTACCGCAGTGCATTATTTATAAATGTAGACCAAGAAATACTACTTCACACATTTGAATATAACTGCATGAGGCATCCTGTGGTTCGATGGTTTTTCAACTTGCATCCACATGGTATTCGAAACAAATGAAGCTGAGGACAAGAACCTCGTTAAAATGAAAATTTTTCGATTTCTCAAAATGCAGTGAGACTAATTACTTTGTCTGAATGCTACATAAAAACTATTAGAAATTTTATATTGCTTATTGACTCCCATCACAAAGAATTCACATGCACATGCATGCAAGATGCAAGTATTTGCGCGTGAGAATCAAACTATTAAAATATAAAACCGAGTCACCTTAATTTTAATGATTATTAGGTTCGAACTCCAATGCAGTTTAATTCATTCTCCACTGCAAACATAGACAAAGGTTGCAAGCTTTCAGAGAAAAATCATCCCTCATTTTTAACAATCTTACACATTTACAATCTGACATTTATAATCATATACGTCAAAAATGTTTAAAGGCCAGGTGGATTTAGCAGCTTACTCATTTTGTTCCAGAGAGGTTACTCCATTCAGACAATTCACAACGGTTTGTCCTTGTTGCCTTTACACTATGTGCCATTCATGATTTGTTCAATATTTCATGTGTGTTGTCTGTGTAATTTACAGGCGAAAGGGGCTTAATGATTATGAAGTAATGTTTATTTCGAAATACGATCAGTAAAACCAGCGTCAGGCAGTTAAATTCATGCATTGGTGATGGAAAAATGGAATGCTTGTCGATTTAATATGTATTTAATATTATGTTGTGCGTGTGTGGGCAGTGCAATGATGGTTGACTTTTAGTCCTTTATTATATTTGATGGCTTAATGATTTTCAACGATAATTTTACAATTTCAATTAAATCGAATCCTGAAGTTTAAATTAAATTAAATTAGGCAATAAATACTAATGCATATTTCCATTTGCCAATAGCTTAATAGCCCAGTAATAATGCTAAATTCAATTCAGAAACATGACTTAACTTTCCAATGTCGAACAGTGGGGCATTGTGATAATTCAATGAAATTGTTAACATGAGGAAATGAGTCGACAATAGCACTGCACAGTCAACGCTATTGAACGAAAAGTTACTAAACATGTTTGCTCAGATTAGTAAACATGTAGTAATATGTTCACTTCATTGACAACCTTTTTGCAATATCACGTGAAATTGTAATGTTTTGCTTGTGGATATCGATGTTACCGTTTTTTGTTACTCATGGTCTAATCTATCTATCTATACATCAGTGAAATATCTAAACAGGCGGACAAGGTACATTACTTGAGCGAAGTATGTAAAGATGACAGCTTCTACCTGGCGAATACCTGCCAGTCAAAAAGTTCATCATAATAATACTTTTGACCTCATCATATCTTTTCAAGATATTCAGCAATAAATCGTTTACATTATGTATGACCATGTAAATCTTTTGTTGCTTTTCATTGTATGTATATTGATCAAAATTGGATCAGTAGAAGGTAGCCCAAATTAATTATTTTGACCATAAGTTCCTGTATGTCATTTTCATAAACACTTTCGAATGAACAAAAATCCTCCTTGAAATTGGTGTTATGAATTGTAGACAGAGCTGTTGAAGACGTCAATAATGTACACATGTGTTTTCGATTTATAAAAAACTTATAGTAACTAACCAGAGGGCAACATGCACTGCAGCATACTTATTGTATGCACTTACTGTAAATAATACGCCCAAATTAGGCTCCGGTGTCTCGCACAAACCTGGTTGATGTCTACATTAGTAATAAATCCAATATATACCTCAATTGAATTTAATTAAAAATTGTTCACGCTGTTATTAAACTCAAAATATTTTCCACTGAATGTTTCCGTTTATGTGCCAAGTGTGTTGTAGATACACACTATTAATGTCGTACAGAGTAAGCCTAGTGGCAAATAATGGGCCACAAGAGCGAACAACAAACAGAAGGATGCCCCAGAAAAGCAAAAGTGTCTGAATTACTGCTTTTATGCAGTAGTGCCTGGAATCTTGCATGAGTTAGTAATTTAAATCCATTCTTGTAGTTGCACCTGTGAACTTTAGTGCAGTTTAAGTAAAACTTTCTCATTTGCTTGAATGCTCCCAGAAATGATACTGCTAGCTTTTTGGCAAGAGACAGGTACAGGCAATCACCGCATTTATAAAAAATGACTATATATCCATCACTTTTCAGCAAGTAAACAATACAAGATTATTATCATCACTACATCAGGATCATAATGCTACGGTGCAACATCAGAGTGAAAGAAGTTGCTGTGCTTCCTCTTTGCACTATACTGTACGTGATATATTCATATCATATGTATGTGTGAAACATTTCTCCGTTAGACTTTTCGTTAAGGCATTCTAAATTTCAACTGGTATATATTTAATATTTTTGGTTAATGGTTGATCCGTCTTTGACTGTTGGCCTGATGCTCTATATTACAAAGTCACGAATGCGATGATTATATATTGTCTATAGTGAACTTATTTATGGCTGAATAAATATGTAGTTTAGTGTAAAAGTACTAAAGAAGATTACTGTGAGTAAAGTTGGGGCTAACGTATGATGAGACTGAGTGGTGAGTGAGAGGAAGGAAGTGAACATTTTGCTCTTTCTATCTCTGCTTTTCCTTTCATTCGCTTGCATGGACTTAATTCAGCACAGGCAGACAAAACGAAGAGGGAGAGAGAGAAAGCAAGTCATCCGTGGATTCTTTCCACATTTGAGTATGTAATTGAATTACTCACTTTTGAAGAACTAAACATATTATTCCTAGCATTTCTACAAAATCCACAGTTAAGTAAGGAAAGTATACTGTGGCTATATGTTAGGTTTACTAGAAGTTTTTAGAAACTACTTGTACCAGTCCTACAAAAGGCGAGACGCAAAAAAGGGTTGAAAGCGTTCACTCCTCACTTGCCAGTCAGCTCTCAGTCGAGAGAGAGAAGAGGAGCATAAAGCTCAATCCACATTATGACTTGATGTACTCCAATCGGATTTTCGGATTAAATTGATTAATTGAAAACAACGGGAGTAGTGTTGGTACTAGAATAGTTACTTGCAGGAGCTACGTAAACTCGGGTTGAAATGGAATGAAGACGAGAGAGGGCAAACTTTCAACGTATTTGTAAGTAGTAATCTTGCTTTAGCTCAGAACAAGTAATATTTTATTACGCGACGAATGAATTTTCTGGGAATAGCTAAATAAAAACACATCAGTCTGATTCTTCAGTCTATAAACTTACTTGTGTACAAATACTGGATATACCTATGTTTATATTGTACATTATGGAAAAAGGAAGAAAACAGCTACTGCCACAAACCCAACTGCTCCGAGGAATCCTTGGTGTAAAACGTGCCATTTCCTCAATTCGTTTTCCTCTTTCACTCCCTTGCCAATCCCATCACCGTCAAACAACCACTCATCTCGGGTCAGAGAAGAAAACTTAAGTGACTGTAATGTAGATAAATGTATTAGAAGAAACTCACAGAACTACTACTTTCTTCTTTTCTGTAGACATATAAGACATATAGGTGCTACTTGCTGGTCTAGTGTTAGTTTGATTTGAGAAAATCCCGAAGAAATTTGTAAATACTGGTTTGGTGTGGCCGGCATGAGAGATTGGAAAGTTCATTCTATTCAAGCCTTTCACTGACGCTGAATCCAGCTCAATATGGCCAGGAACGAATAACAGGAGTCAGAAGATGTAACCACAACTGTTTTGAAGGTTGCAATAAAAATTGGCCAGAGGATGCAACACGCTTGTTATGTTCTTGATCAAAATCCCTATTTTACATATTTTATTGTTTATATTTCACCGACAATTTTATGTAATTGGTTATTAGTTGACTAGCTTTTGATATAAACTTATTCTCTAAGAAAGTAATCTTTAAAACCGCACACACTTTGTATTATTTGATATAACACCAAAAAGTGAAATTCACGAAGCAAGGTGATGTACGATTTATGGTGTACAATATATAATGCTTCATGAAAAAGCCAAGTCATTTTTATAGCTTTCCATCATCGTCTCCAATTTGTTGCCGAAAATCCTTAAAATTCCTTTCAGAGACAGTCTCTCCATTCATTCACAGCTTTCATCACGGAGCTCATTAATAAAGTTGTCAGGCGATGAAGAAGTTGCAGCTCACATGAAAATATACAAAAGAGAAAAGTTGAGCACACAAAAATAGTCAAAATTATTCACGTACTTGTGGTTCTTGCCGATTTGTCAGCGTAGATTATGCAATGTAATTTTACTTGCGTTCTGAATGCAAAATCGGCAACAGCACGAAAATCTCGATGAAAAGTTTCTTCATAGCTTTTTGCACATGATGGTCGTTTATATACTTCGCGTAGTCATCGTAAGATTTCTTCCACAAAACTGCTATAAAGCCATATACAAAATTCACAAAATAGCTTATTCAACTACATCGTTCCCGGTTTTCTATATGTTTGCTATAACTTCTATCGAACATGAAGCAATATAGGAATCGAGTAAGTAGGAAAGCATAATGCAAAAAGATGCAGTTTACTTGAATCTTCCAAGCGAGTACATAATTGCATTCATTCGCATCAACATCTTGTACTCCACCAAATACATGTTTTTGTGCATAACAAAGGAAGCTCTAGTATAAAATTAGACTAACATTAAAGAACTGGTGGCCTAGTGCAGTTTAGCTTATACAGTTCTAGATTTTCTTCTCATCGCCATCATTCAACTTGAGAAAGTAGAGTTTCAACGGCAAGTTTTTCCGTTCGCTCATCCAAAAAACATGGACATAGAAAAATAGGCAACAACTGCATTTTGTCTGCAGTCAGAGTATGTATAAAAAACAACGTTAAAAATGATGTAGAAGAATAAGAAGCACCGTAGGAATAGTATAGTAGCAGAAGTAGCTTAGTACAACACTTTTGCCATTCATGCATCATATAAATTTAGTACTTGCCTTATAATATCCTTGCATCATTGATACATATTTTACAAAGCCCTATTTTTCTTGCTGCACTTACCTTTTCCATCTGGAAAATTGTGTATTGGTGAAGAGGAAATGAGAGGCTAGCATTTTAGCGTTTTCGGAGAGCATGTCAGTCCAATATGAAAGGACACACATTTTTAAGTGAAGTAAAATAATTCCTGGTGGCGGTAATAAACATACCAAGAGTAAAAACCAGAGACAAGGAGAGAGGGGACAAAAAGCTATTTCATCTTCCACGTACCGTCATGTCATCCATTATCATTTTTTGCAGTACTATATAGCATGTTGGTGTGTGGCGGTGCGGCAGTGTGCACTAAAAATAGTACGCATGCAGAAATTACACAACAGGGCTTATAATGTAAGTTTTTTTTGGCATAATAAAAATAAAAGGTAATATGATGATGATGACTTCCATTTTAGTTTTTATAAGTTCCATACAATACTTTCGAGAGAGTTCTGTTTGGAAGCAAGTGAAGGCATATCCTATATCTACCAAAGAATAGAAAGCCTGGTTGATAGCAATAGTGAATAGGCATCTCTAGTTTATTCTCTAGGGAGGGATATTGCATTACATTTTATTATTATCTGGGAGCTCGTTATAGAGACCGGCCAGTGTGTGAGTACATAAATTTACGTGATGTTGATGATGAACCTGAAGCACTTTTCTTATCTGAAAATAAGCGCAGCAGCGTTGCTTGCTTGCTGCTGCGTGTGCAGTGCATCCATCTACCTAACCAGATAGATTAATAGGTATATGTATATTCGTTCATACCTTAAGTCCACA
>JAHZMV010003669.1:0-19006 GCA_027743765.1 Coecobrya sp. COE2
GTGGACCTGAAGGTATCTGTAATATGTACTTGTAGGTACTATACACGTGAAGATTCTCCATTTCTCGTGTTCTATCTGGTTGGGGAAAAGAAAGAAGGTCAACCTCAAGACAAAATGGCCCAAGGCTCAGCAGACTCACTAACAATCAGCGTAATCTCCTTGTGTGTCGTTCTTCCATTTCTCCTGCTCTTTTGATACAATATTTATTTCATCCTGGAAACATGTCGCTCGATTCTATGAAGGAGTTTGCGCTGGTAATTATGACAGTGGGAGTGCCCATCTATCTTTTTCTGGGATCTTGATAAAATCCTACTTTTCCGACTAACATCCTTCAAGTCAACCCAAAGTAATAGTTGGCCTGAATCCTTTCTTTGAGCTGGTCATCATCATCCTCCATTAGTGCGACACGGCCATCGACATGCTCATATTCGCATTAGTGAAGCATTAATTCTATCCTTTTCCATTTTCTCTTCAACCTCACTCATAAACAAGTTGGATGTAACGACACAAATGACACAAATATGCTTCGCAATTCGCATACCTATATGTTAACTTGAAATCCTGATATTTACATAAATACAAAAATATGATTGATAATACATACCTACTTCAAATATACATGCACATGTGGTACACACATTATATATTTATAAATAGAGTATTCAAGTACGTCTAATGTAATATGCTTTACATAATAATCTGTAATTTTCTCCAATAGTTTTATCATTGGCCTTATCACGTTCTTTTTTGTCCGAAGTCCCTTTCTCAGAAACCAGATAGCATCTAACTAAACAGGAGGGAACGTGTGAAGGAAGTAATGGAATGGGTTTAGGAATGTTTTCCTACTCATCTCACAAAATGGAACCTTATTCATATATTAAGTTTGTTTAAGTATCACAATTCTGTCCAGCAGTATAGCCATATAAATAAGGAAAGGTATACATTTTTGAAGTACGCTGAAATTCTTATTTCGTACATTACATGGGGCAACAAGACTTCATGAGATGCTTAGCTCGTTCGTTTTGAACCAAATGCTGAAAGTACCATGAAATTATTTTCTGTGTCCATCCTTTTATTTTTTCAATAAGACGACAAGGAACGATGAACAGAGTCAATTTGGAAATTAGGCGTCAATCTCAAAAGCAATCAGGGGTAATGGATCACCATCAAATGAGAAACTGTAGGTCTTTCTGTATTCGTTCTTGCCAAATTGAGGCCCTACAGCAGAGGGAAAAAATGCTCATAGTATTTAGCCAGCGATGCACATAATCGTCGACAGTGTGTCAAATTGGATGATTGAATTAGAAAGAAGGAAAAGAGTGAAAAAATAACAGGATAAAAAACGGACGAAACGAGAAATTGTGAGATAAAATAAAATGTTGTGGATTTGCAGTATTTATTTGTAGTTTTGTTTCAGTTTGTTTACTGGGGTATTTATTTTTAGCAACTCTCTGGAAGGTTTACGGAACAATTTATGAACTGTATCCTTTCACGTTTTACATATAACATCGTAGAAATTGCTATTCTTGTTGGCCTTGGAATTTTCTGGGTGACATCCTTTCTTTTTTATATCTTCCGACTATTTGTGGTCACTGTGATCTGTCTCTGTATACCTCATGTGATGTTTATTGCTGTATAGAGCACAGAATATTACGTCTTTTGTTTCATTTATAAATAGCTCGACTTTGTGGCCAGATGGACGGAAACATTATATTCAGACGAAGGGCGCACGGGGTCCACTCCTCCGCACTTTCCAAAGAAAGAAACAAAGACGTGTCATTAATATAATGACGATGACCTCTTCCATAATATATTACCATTCTACAGCTGCTGTGTCGTGTTCTTCCGCACAGCCAATTAAGCTCACGAGAAACACACATTCAAACATAAATAGCTTTGTTAAGGGCTCTGCAATTGACTGGACCTGTCCTCCTCTGATTCTCATCTTCTACCATACCACACCACCACCATTATCTATAGACATGAGAAAAGGGAGAAACTAGCTTTCAAACGAAAAAGGATTAAGCCTGCCTACAATGCCTACAATGCTTCTTGTAAGCAGAATAAGAGAATCAAAAGAAAGGAAAAGAATAACGAAAAACCACAAACAAAAGTAGAAAAAGGATCACTACGAACTCTTACAATCAGTATAGTTGTAGCAGTCGCTGTAATATCCACTATCCAGTCCGAGTCTAAAGAGGGAGAAGGAGAGTGAGAGAAAAGAAAAGCTGGCTGCCACAGTGAATGAATGAATGGAGATGCCAAATAAGAGCTATTAAAAAGGCTAGAGTAAATAGCCACAAGGAACAGTGGCAGTGGCGGGGGTGACTGTAGGAAAAAAAGCGAAAATAAATTATAAAAAAGAAAAGAAGCAGCGCTTTTCTTGTTTTGATAGGCCGCATAATGTACAAGAAGAAAGGCATAAAATAGATATACATATTACCTCTTTTTTGCTTTCCTTTATCTTCCCAACTGGCTTTTCTTTTCCTCAATGGAAAGCAGACTTTTTGACGATGGGGATATCTGTGTGGTGGTGGTACACTTGAAAGCGTTACAGTAAAAAGAACTACTTCTTTTCCTCAATGGAAAGCAGACTTTTTGACGATGGGGATATCTGTGTGGTGGTGGTACACTTGAAAGCGTTACAGTAAAAAGAACTTAACTGACAGTGGTATATGTAATGGTGATACATTTAATTCAACAACAACAACAATGATAATCGGTATTCCTTTATGCTTTGGACTTTCACTTGCTAAAATATGTACATTTTGTTTTATACTTTCCTTTCAACGCCTAATGCATTATACATTTTATATTCATGAGGAGGAAGACAATAGACTGAGAGCGTAACCTACACATTTTTCAATAGCTTTATTTTGTTTTGTTAACCAGTTCCAGCAGTAAAAATGGTACCCGGAAACTCATTCTATATAAATATTATTATGTGAGGGAAAACTAACAGGTTTTGTTATTGTAGCATTACATCATTATCTTTATAAAGATACACGCGCAGGGTCTTCCTTGTTTCTTTCTGGCAAGTTTACTTCAACAGACAACTGAGATAATATACTAAACCACTCTATCGTGAAAATGACTTTCTCCCTTTTCTCGTCTCCAGCTTTGAGGAAATGAATTGGGTTTTGCTGAAAAGTTACCAAGAGAAAAACAACTACATATTTGTATCCAGTCTATTTTCGGTGATAGGTAATGGGATGATAGGTTGTTCCTGTGCTTTCTCATACTTTCCTCTGCTGGTGCTGGTCAATTGCAATTCTAATTTGATTCGACGGATCTACGCAAAGGAAATCAGTTTGACATTGGCGTATAAAAATGTACATATAAGAGGCTTGAGTAACTGGACTTTGAGTGCTTCTACATAATTTACGCATTATACGCAATATACTTTCTCTGTTGAGATAGTTTTTTTAGAAACTGTACAGCCGGTGGAGAACATGATGATTACGGGAAGGATTTTTCTCGGGGAAATGTGAAGAGAATGGAACGCCTTTTCCTAGTTTCTTGGGTGTACGTGTTGAGTAATCTAACGATATGTGAAGATGATGATGAAGACCGACGGTCAAAAAATACGGATTCTTTCTTTCTTTTCACTCGCTCGTGCATGTGCACACGCTTGATGTGTTTGTGTGCACCATGCTGTCTTATTCTGCTCATCATTTCATCTGAAATGTGAATGTGTTGTCCTTCAATATTCGATTTGAAGTTGATAGCTACACTTGTGTAGTATGTATACCTACGCACAATGTCTCGTGTACACTCTTGTTCACGGTGATAGACATAGAATATCACTTGTGTAAATGAACTTAATGGAACGGAAGAGTTGACATGACATGATATATTACAGAGTGAGTACAGGGATATACTTTTGGTGCGTAAAGCAGACGAAAAAGAAATAAATGAAAAACTTGTTTCGCAATTTTTAGATGACGACAGTAATAAAAGAGACAAAGAGACATGTGGTGAAGGAGATGGAAAATGGTCAGTGGTGGTCAGACCTAAACAGTGTTTTGAACGCACGTGTAAGCATCATCATCATAATAATAGGAAAGTATAAAGACGTCATATTTTGCCAGAAGTAACCAAACTAACATACCTATACTAGAGTAGTTTAGCTTGATTATATCTAACAATTTTAAGAAATGGATGGATCCCATGTGTGGGTGCGAGTGTAAGTACGTATTGCGTGTATTGTGCAAGGACAATGTTTTTGCTCGTGGCGAAGGCGAAACATGCGATATTTGATGATGACAGCAACAAAAAGTAAAAATGGGCAACAACAACAACAGAGACAGGTGATGTTCAACAAAAGACAACTCTATTACGTTAATCAAAAAAGCACTTTTGGTTTTTCTCTCGAGAGAAAAATGTAGAAAGGGGGATAGGGGAGAGCAGAGATGACCACTAGGAAGAGACAAGGAAAGATGGGAGTGGACAGAGACTATAAATTCTTGCTTGTGCATCGTACAATTATATGGGTAGCTATAATGCAATGCGAACTAATAGAAGGTGAATAATAATAGAGCATGAAAAACAGTAGGTAAGGTGAAGTGGTAAAGACATTGTGGAAAAGCAAACACGCGAGTAAAGAGAGTGAGTTA
The DNA here is from genome assembly GCA_027743765.1 of Coecobrya sp. COE2. Taxonomy (NCBI): domain Eukaryota; kingdom Metazoa; phylum Arthropoda; class Collembola; order Entomobryomorpha; family Entomobryidae; genus Coecobrya; species Coecobrya sp. COE2. Next base: position 4,617 of record JAHZMV010003669.1, read on the forward strand.
GTATTGGTAATAAATAGGATTTTGTTGGCTCTTTACAGTGAATTACTACAAGTTTAAGAGCAAGTTGCAAGTGACACCACACTTAAAAGTGAAGTTTAAACCTTTTCCAGCCTGAATTCAGAATTCCAAGTGTCATACATGTCGTTCTCTGGGATTTATTGACGTATTTACAGCTTTCAGATCTACTTTATTTTTTCATATATAAACGATAAGTGATACTACTTGTTAGTCGTTACTTTACAACCACGGTAAAGCTAAAAATAATGTAGTAAAGTTTATGCAACTTTATGATTCAAGAATTGAAGTGCTGTTCCAAGGTGAACTTGTAACCTTGAGCTCACAGATACACAAGAAATAAACACACAGCGTCTACTGATTTTCTTTTGGATAGTAGATTTTAACATGACAGAATATCATTACGAGGCCACAAAACACTCGAAGCAATACCTATGCACCACATATCTAGACACAAATAATGCCATTGAAATAAAAAAGTTTCTTTGTCTCCTTCGTCGTATCGAAGAAGGTGCTTGTTTCTTTTTCATGTGGTGGAGGTGAATTTTTGAAATGATGAAAAAATAGTTGAAAAGAGTGCAACAAAGCTACAAAGCAAGAGAATTATTATCTGCCTGCGAATAACCTCATATATTTGTGCTAGCTCCTCTTCTCCTTCATTATTTTATTACTTTTTTTGTTGGAGAAACCCAAGTACGCATAAACTAGCAAGTCAAAAACAATGGAAAAGAAAATGTATAAAGCTGTCTTTCTTTCTGTTGCACTTTCTAACTCCTTTCTCCTTTCCGATTGCTCTTAAGTATCATCGTCTACTGCTGCACATTACTTATTTCACATTCCCATTAAATTTCACCACCCTACCACTATACTACTAATACTGCAGCCACATCTCCCATAACATTTTTCCCGACTGCTCTATTTCTATTCCTTTGCAATGTATTTCATTTTTAGAGTTGCTCATTTCTTCAGAACTATGTATTATTATTACTGTACGACTTATATGCATGAATGCTTATTATTTCTCGTCTCACAATCCACATTATTCCCATAATATTATCCATCCACATAGAAAGCTCATCAAATAGTCAAACGGAATCAAAAGGAATGGTTAAGAATAAAAAAGGAAGGAATGGCACGCCGGCACGTGAACTAGTCCAATGAACACGAACCACAAAGAAAGTTTTTACAAGTTCCTTCCCTTCATTTTCTCTACACTTTCCTTTCTTTCCAGCAACAGTCAAGTCATCATTCCATAACTGTAATAATAACAATACGCACTTTTTATTGATGTCGTAGTAAGTTGCTTGGAGTAAGCATTCCTATAACACATGTATAACAACCAAAGGCACAGTGATATCCTCTATTATTTTTCACGTTATTATGATTCCAGTAAACATAGCTGGTTTAGTTATTTTTTAGAGCTGGATGGTAGTTCAGCTGAAAAGCCTTATCATAAAAATATGATGGAAAAGAAAAAGAGAAGAGAAGAGAAAGGAAGGAAAGAAAGGATAGGAAAGGCCAAAAAATTATCCTTTCTCACACAGGAAGGTAATATACGATCTGCCATTATTGTGAGGGTTACATCCGTAGAAAGAGAACTAGAAATGGAATGGATCACCGGATCACGTTCTCCAGAAAAAAATCCTTGAAACAAAATTATATGTACACACAGTCATCATTTTCATTGGATTCGATAGTACACTACGCAGAAACGTTACAACTGTAAAATTCTTATTGAGTGTCCAAACGTGTTTCTCTCTCACCGTCATCAGTTCATTCATATTCTTCACTTGACTCGTTCATTGCAAAGATATACAGCTGCATTTTTTCAGCAGCTCACTGTTCCCCACAACCTTTTATTAGACTTGGAACAAGACTTTCTCTCTCTCTCTCTCTCTCTCTCTCTGTTATTGGGATAACCTGGTATTATCCTTTGGACAGAGTAACAGTGCAGTAAACTGAAGAGTCACGATCTCGCGATAAACTCTTTCACTATCCTCGTTTTCTTTTTAACAAAGTGCACACATGCACTGCTTCCCCTACGGCAGTTGATGGTGTATAGAAAAGTTGAACGATATTGGCTCTATTTGGAATAACTACAGCATGGTACTTTATTATAGATTATTTGGACCGTCATCTTCGGTTTCTGTTTAGAAGATACTGCTGCTAGTGGAGTGTTGTTGATCTTGCATCTTTTCCCAAGAGTGCTTGTAATACTACTTGACTGCATGTAATGTTTCATAATAATATGTAATACGTGCTACAATAATGTGTATAGCACCAAGATCATCTCAGTTTACTGTAAAAATGATGTTGATTCAAAAATATGTATTATGTATTTGGTAGGTAAGTATAATAAGTTCATATGTATCTCTACGTCCCTCCCACTCCTTCTAGAGACGGAAAGGAGATCAAGTAAAAATATTGATAAGAGAAAATAACGCCTCTCTAAATATTTTTTATCGGAGTACTTGTGGCAATTCTTGTAATTTAGTGGTAGCATGAAGAGTTTTTTCCATTTTTCTCGGGGTCTTCTCCTCCTCTCTACTTCATCTTCCAGGTACCTGATGAAGTTCTATGAAAGTTGGTTAAATCCAGAATGAAGTAAATCGTCGCTGGTATTCCTTTTCCAAATGAATTGAAATTTTCCTTTTGAAAAATTTCCCAAGAAATACTTTGAATTACATTCTCCTTCTTTCTTTTCATCCTTCCACTTTCCCACACGGACTCCTTTAAGAGCACCATCATTTTGTTCTGTTCAGAATTGCATTTTTCCTTTTGGTGCATTGTGCATTTGCTACTTTTTCAACTGAATGACGTGAATGAGGGATACATTATATACGGAAGTAAAGTTATTTTTTATAGTTATTATTTGTACAGATGGGGGGTTTCAAGGTTACAATACAAAATAGGATTGCGTTACATAACAAGTCTGCTATTAACAGCATCAAATACACCCGATGGAAATCTTCAAAGAGTAGATTATCTCCCAATAGCGATCTTTCGCTGAAAATGAAGGCAGCACCTATTATACATAATGACATGGCCATAATGCGGATGATATGATGACCTGGAAAAGTTTTTGTACATACATTTTTCCATTTCTCCAGTTGTTACTATTATTATTGTTATTGCAAAATGTTGCTTCATTTTCTATACTACCACCTATATATACACTCATTCCACTTGTTTGACTTTCTCCTCAGCGTTGTTTACTATTATCATTACTGGCACTCTTAACATTCCTTGTGCCCTGCATTCGAAGAATGTGTTTACATTGCCTTCTTCTCCCAAGATTCTTCGCATTCTTCTATAGTTTTCCGAGCGTAAAACCGAATATAACTTTTGTAAACAAAAAATTACTCAGATAAAGCGGCCGGAGTTGTTTGAATGAGTGAAGCTTTAGCTTTACTCCGTTCTCATCGTTATCATTACACAACTTTTTAACATCCCATTCCGCGTCATAAAAGAAAAAGTAATTCAGTTTGTGTACGTATATTAGCACAATGCTCTCGAATGAGTACGGTGCAGTGGTGCATGTTATTGGCTCAGTAATCATCTTTTTGTCGGTTGTTTCTCTTTTCGTTCATGTGTTTATACTTTTAGTTTAGTTATTCATTCTTGGAAGAAAGTCGCTTAACGGCGGGTTTTCAAGGCGAGTCCAAAAATAATATCCAGTTTCTCGGAGTTGATAAAAACTGCTTAGGTTTTTAAAGGAAAATGTAGTATTATTATTTATGCTTCAATGCCGTCCGTTCTACAGGAAAGCGCTTGTCACACGACATTGAAAAGCAAGATTATTTTACATGACTACTTTTATCCTATTATCCTAGCCTTTTCGGAAACAATTCAGCAGTCATTATGAAAACAAATTATATCTCTTCTCAAATGCTCACTTCATCTGGAAAATGGAAAGCAAACTTGAGAGAAATAATATACAAACTAGGTTTCAAGACAGTTCTTGTAAATCCTACGTCATGTGGGTAGGTATATACTTATGACTCAACCTTGATAATTTTCTCTTCTTCTTGTTTCCTATTTTAGGATTTCAGGTATTCAATTACTCGTTCCCACCACAAAATAAGACAACTCAACTGCATGCGGTGTAATTAAACTTTCTCCGAATCAAATCCCTAATAAGGTTTGGATGGGATCCTAAGCAAAGGCAAAAGGTTTTCAATTTTCATCCTTGATACCTTTTTCTACATCGGAGAATGAAGCAGAACATTTTACTTAACTTTCTAGAGCTTGGTAATATGATGAAAGTATAGTATTCGTTTGCGATTAATCCCATTTGTGACACTGATGTTTCATACTTTGTTTGCTGTGAGAATTTCACAAGGTTTTAATTATCCATAGGTTATCAGTCACACTAATGAATACAGTTTTCATTAGACATTATTTCATGTAGTAAACAAACCACTTTTGTGATTGACAGATTCATGTCACTAATATCTCGTTGAGATGAGAAAAGATAGGAGGTGGGTTATTGAACTAGTTTTTGAATATTTCAATTTGTACGTGATTTTAGTTTAGTCAAAGATTTAAGTACGCTTGAAAAGTTTTAATGATGAAAGTTTAGTTGCTTTAATAAAGTATTTGATTTTAATGAATGGAAAGTTACAGCTTCCTTAGAATTTCTAAAATACTGAATTGGTGTCCCCTGACGTTTGACTTGTTTTACAGAATTAATATCTATCGTAATAATGTTTCTTGGTTAGGTATTGCATTGGTTTATATTGTACACTACGATGAACGTTTTATAAAAACTCATTCGATTTTGTTTTCATTTTTCTTCTAGGTCCATTGCCATTTTATGTACAAATGTACTGTCCGCATTGACCGAAGCAACATAATCAAGTCAACTGCAAATATAGCCTGAAACTACCACTTCAGAACTATCCAAGACCATCAACCAGGGTGATTTTCTTGTTCTCACTCAATATCTAAACCTGCTTCGTTTCTTCTGGAAACCCACGCACTTGGAAAGTGACTCAAACATCAACGTAAACAACACATTTGAACCAACATGAATACGACCATGAATTACGCAGACATGACTTTCACTGTCGACGATGTGTAAAAACTAATGATTTCCCAATCATAAACACAGGAATAAAATTTCTCTTCAGTTGTTCCTATATCTTCCCTTCAGTTACAATTAGAGTAGCTATATATGTCGACATGCTCACAATATTGTTCATTTAGCGTGAAAGAAAACAGGAAAATATTTTCTCGTTCGCTGTCAAAGAGTTGGGGAAATCAGCCGTTGCGTCTATTCTTCTTTCATCTTTATCAAAAGAACTTCCTCTCTGCATGTAGTACTGTCTGTCGTCTCCAAAGCATGAAGTTGGTATATAACTTTACGAGAGCAAAGTGACGTAATATTGACATCCGACACAACAACAAAACTGCGCCGATAATAAAAGTGTTTTCCTCGCTTGCTCGCTCTCTCTTGAAAGATACCGACATCATTTGTCTTTGCAACGTGACATGCTCAATAACTCTGCAGGAAACTTATTCATAAAGGAGTAAATGAACTTTAATAACAATTATAGAAAACTGAGTTGACTGAAATGACATGTGTTGTGCTAAGACAAAAAGCGCGTCACGTTTGTCACCATTCTTATTACTTTTAATTTAGCAACAGTCAACAGAAGAAAAAAAACCCAATCGTTGGGCACGTTGTCAACTTGTTCTCATTCTTCACTTTCCAATTAATATGTCAGGAGGGAGAAGAAAATAGTTTTGGCAAAGAAAGTTAGAAAAAGTTCCTTGTAGACCCCAAAAGGCTTTAATAAATAATAATCAACCTGGTGGTCCGAACCACACTACTTCAATTAATCTCCCTTCAGCCAATGCTTTCAATGCCAATTAATTTACCACTGGCTGTACTGTCTCTTGATGAACATATTGATAAATTTAATTTAATTTGCGTCGAACCATATAAAGGGACATTTATCACAGAGTGGCCCTGTAATTTGTTTGACTTTACCAGTAATAAATGTTTCGCAAATACTACTACAAAACGCAGCTCAGTCAATTACGCAATAAAACTATACTGTCAGTCACTTTTCAGTGCATAGGGGTTCTAGAGAGAGTTGATGATAAGAAATTTTTAATCTAAAATTAAGTAAGATTTCCCTACTCAATAAACATCAGTCGCTTCAATACTCCGTGAATACTATGATTGTGGCTGCCCTTCTTGTTGAACATTGCACTCGTAGACAAAAGGAGGAATTTTATTGTTGCCGCAAGGATAGTTAATAAAGTACGCCGGAGTTACTAGTTAGGCAACGCAAAATACCCAGGGCGTGTGTAGGTAAAAACTAGTTTAGTTTATTTAGGCATAGTAGCGACAAGGAGACAGAGAACAAATCATGATGACGGGAGGTCTCTTGGCCAGATATTTGTCACCTGCCATGGGATTCCTCCACTGCGAAGGAGAACAACAGGCGCAAAGGAACCAACCAAACGACAAATATTACATAACCAGCAGCAATAACAGTAGTAGCTGCCGACCACCTCCAGGAGTAGTACCATCACTAGCAACGCAATCAGTTTCACTTTCTTCCATGTCGCCATCATCATCATCAGTAGGAGCAACAAGATCAGTACCTTCATCGTCTACGTTGACGACACTGGTGACGCCGGTATCACTATCGCCGTCAGCCACTTGTAGTAAAAGTAGCAACAGCAGCGGGAGTATCAGCAACACGACGCGAAATTGTAGTAATAATAATAGAACCAGTACCATTACAGTTAGCAGTAGAGCGGAATGTGGAGGAGGTAGTTATAAAAGCTTTAGCTACACATCCTCCTCGTATTCAACAGCAACAAGGTTTCCACCACTCTTTGTCATCCCTTCAATCCTTCTTCTTATCGTCTCAAATCAAGGTAAGCACGCCAAAAATATGCACTCACTTTCCTGAAACTTTTGCAGATGCAAATGTAATATTCACACTAAGCCGCCATTATATATAGCCCTACAAAAAGCAAGCATCAAGTTTCATATTTGCACAAAATAAATGTATGACCATCAATTATAACGTGACAAGCCTATTTTCACCGCGCGAGTGATGCTCTTATATGGTCGTATAATGGCGTCGGCTTTCTTTGTCATGCAAACAAATAATATGCATGCCTGGCTCCATTTCAAAATAATAATAATGCGCATCAAGTAGCACATTTTTATGGGGTTTATATACAAATTTTTTTACGCGTGCCTGTCCATTCAGAGAGCTTTGAACCCTTTGCATAAAATGTTCATTTATATAATTGTAATAGATGGAGAACTCTGTAACTTGTTTTTGTACGTAGCATATACGTAGATTAAACGCTGACTAACCAATACAGATATTGTGCGTCCCACGTCACCATATTTTACTGAAAAGTACAACGAAAACTTTGTAAACGTAATTCCGCGTTTTCCGTCTTTTGACGGCAATCAAGTTACGGAAAAGGCAAATAGATGAGTCTATTTATTATGCATTACCAAGAATGAGAATAGCTCTGTTTGCTGGTATTTCAAACAAATTTTGTTACATGTGCAACAAAATATGAGCACTGTAATAACGTCTCATATATCAAAAGTGGTATCAAATGAAGGAAGATGACAAGCAGACAGTTGCGTGTAATCACTGCTCGGAACATGGAGTCTGGTCTTTGAAGTTTGTGTGTAATAAACGATTACACTAATTAACAAGAACGCATTTTAATACTTGGATGTACTCCATGTGGTTCCAAAATGTAATTAAAGTTTCAAGTGGCAAAATCAAATTATCCATCACAGTCACTGCCTCATATTATACGTACATGTTATAAATAGTTTGCATGCAAATAAACTACAGAACTATGAATGAAACACAAGTTTTATAGCTCACTCGCAAGATAGACTGGACATGAACCCTTACACACAACATCATCGTAATGTCATTACACGTGATGGGTGGCTTCTGGCGATGATGTAATGTAGGTCACCTTTTGATTTTGATGTATGCATACACCAAATATTGCAGGGAAAAAGAAAATGTTTCTTCTGGTGGTATATATTACTCAAGTACGTTACGTAACTTGTTAAGAGAATTGCAAAGAGTAGAAATGTGTGTAGCGTAATGAATAGTCTGGCGTTCGTGGGAAATGTGAGAGGAGGAAACTACTGTGGAGGTATATAAAAGTCACCTTTAACCTATTCTGGAATTACTATTAATGACAAAGTTTGGAGTTGGGAGTGTTTATGATTATGCAAGCATGCAAATTAGTACTCTATTTCAAACACGGACATAAATATAATATAATTTGCATGAACATAATACCTTTTTAAATGACTACTAAATATTTACTACTTTGCTCATACATCTAAACGCGGGAAAGCTGTAACAAGGAAGCATAACTTTATTGTTCCTTCTATTTTCTCTTAATTAATACGAGCAAACACGTGCATATTTACAATACTACAAATGATTTTAACTATTCGACAGTAATAATAATGAGTTATAATGAAAATGAAGTAGAGAAAACTTGAAATGAAAATGAGAGCAGGGCGTAGAGCGTATATATGGATAAAAGCAAAGTTTGCTGGCTTGGCATTATGCAAGTATTTGTCACAGACGCTGCATACATAAGAATGTTTTTTACTAGCAAGCTCGCATCATCGTTTTTCCTGATTATTCTCCCAAATTGAACTTTCACTCTCTTTATGTGTCGCCCCCTGTGAGATCACATTTCTCGTTTCCTTTTCATTCCGTCACTCTTTGTGTGTGTTTGTGGAATTTGTACACATTCCTTTTACTCACGCACAAATCCCATTGTGCCCAAGTAGTTGTCAAAAATTACTACACATGCATGATTTGGGAGGAGGCATTCGCCAGGAGTTGAAAGAGGAAGTATTACCATTTCTGTCCAAATTATATAGGTAGCATGTCGGCATTTGCCATAATATAGGTACATAATAGGCACATGTTATCATGTACGTATGTATATCCATTGGAGCATGCCAGTTGACATTTGATAGGTACTGCATTGTTGTTGCTAACATGATTTGCAATTTTCAAGCAGCGGCCAAAAAATAACAATTCTGGCAAATTGTTATATTGGCACGTATATACGGTGAGCTATGTGTTTTCAAAAGTTCAAACATAAACATTTTGTAATGAAATACATCACTTTATTTACCTGCTTGTGTCCTTTCGAGGAGCGGCAAACAAATATTTATGGTATGTCTTATATTCATAATGGAATAATGTTTGCAGCTCGGGTTACGGTCGTCGCCGTCCAAAGTCCAAACGAGATCATTCTTTATTCCTTTAGGTACACATGTGTGTTCTGTGCTTTTTTGGCAGGAGAAAGCAATGCAATGGAAAAATTAGTTGTAATGTAATATCCCATGCCAAGTTTAAGCAGCTGTGTTATTGTTAAAGAGCGTTATAAATACTGCCCAAGATTTTGCAGCAGCTGAACAATTACATATCTAAATACTATCAACCATGGCTGGATATACCGTTAGATATGGAGGAAAAAGTTATAAATGTATATTTTCTAATATTTATCGGAGTTAAACAGTCGTTATATTTACTTAAAGCATTACACATTTTAATATATTGTTTGTCTCTACAGCCATTACTATTACAATGCATAATGTATCTAATGTATCATTGTGCCACCATTGCTGCATTCATATTAAAGGGGTTACTGAACTGAGCAAAGATTTGTGAGAGCGGTTGACTTGGATTTCAAAATATTTTGCGCCAAAAATCCCTTTCTTCTGTAAAATAATATCCTAATTTACTAGAAGCGGTAGTCCCTTGCGTAACAGATGGATCAATGGATTGAGAGAGAGGCAAATACTACATTGCACAATGCTCCATTCATTCCACCACATGCCACATATATGTTTGTACAGATTCTACAACTTGCAGAATCAATCCTTCTGGGAGTAGGGCGAGCGTTTTTTTTGGAAAAATGTCAGATGAACAAAAGGACTGACTGTGCGAAACTTTATATATGCGACGACGGATGAGAAGCGAAGAAAAGATGCGTGAGATGAAATCAAAATGCTGCTTAGCATTTTAATATTTATAACTGACTGACTCTGACTTGATGATGGTAAACGAAAGAATGAGAAAGCTCATCAGTCTTTGTTTGACTTTACTGTGTGTGTGAGTGTGTGGAAAATTCTTTGCCAAGTAGTCAGAGATGTTGAAGATCGGCACCAGAAGCACTGGGAAGAAAATATGAGTGAAAAGTGAAAGCGAATGGAGAACGGAGATTGGTCTTGTATTTATCTTTTCTTGGAACAAAAAACTCATTTTCATTATAACATTCCTCTCCACACATTTTATATTAATAGAACAATGGCATATCTTCTACTTATAATCTATCTACTACTGTGTACTGTGCATATACTGTAATATTATGTAGTTAGCTCACTTTGTAGCGTTTGATGATGAGATGCTGCCAACTTTGTACTTCTGAGAACGACTAACAGATATACCTACTTGATATGCTATTCTATTCGCTGTATGTTCTTGAATGGATGAATAAGTACACTTTATCCGCTCATCACTTCTCACAATACTTATATTATCATCGTTCCGTAACATATTATCCTTCTCAGATCGTCTTAACTTAAAATAAGTAGCTTGTTGGTTTGATGATCGTGCTTACTCAGTCAGTGGTATTAATAAAAACATAAATGTAAGAGAGAGAATTTTCAGTGAGTAGGCCTACTACACACGTTACAAAACTCTCCAGACAGAGCCGACTGCCAGAGCCTAAAAAGTCTGAGAAATGAAACAAGAAAGAAAGACGGTGAAAGAGAAGGGGAGGAAAAGCGTACATAATTTGATCTGAAGCCAAAGAAATAGGAACACAGCTGAAGAAAGAGAGAAGAAGTAAAAGAAGTAGAGGGAAAAAACGAGAACATAAAGTTGACTCAACTGGACTTTTACCACCACTCCTCCAGCTAGCTACATCACCACGCTATCCTACTGACACATGATGCATCGTTATACGCAGTGAAAAAACAGTTTTCCTTTCTTTCCAACAGTAGAAAAGAACATCAGAGCAAGTTTGCGATTTCTCTCAAGACGACTTGTTTTCTGCAATATTTATACACTTTTTTCGCATAAACATTCATTCGTTCGTACAGGCTGGTTATATATGCATACATGAAAATATGTAACAATAACAGAGTGTGTGTGTGCGAATAGACTTATTCAAGGGTGAAGACAAATATAAAGAAATTGAAAAGCTTCTCTGCACTGGCTGCCAGGCCAGTTTGTTTGATGACGTTGCTGATGTGCTCTGCTTCTCCGAGAGAAAAATAGTTTTGCACAAGCCTTGCTTGCTACTTTTTGCAGAGATAGAAGAGCCCGAAGACGAACAAGTTGAATAGACACACAAAGCATTTTATTTTTGTTTCCTCTAAAAAACTAAAGTTGGCTCTTATTATTATGTTTACTTTAAACAGAATACCAGCAGACAAGAAGAAAAATAGAAAAGGAAGGGAAAAGACAGACAGGGTGGGAAGCTCATAGAGAGAAAGAACAAGAGATGAGCCGCGGAGGAACATGAAAAAAGACAGGGAAGAAGGAGTAGAATAAAAAGCAGGGAAAAATTAGTTTGCCAAAAAATATAAACAGATAGATACATATAACAACAGTATATTATGATAATACTACAGTTTAAGAGAGAATTGATCAGAAAGTTGAAAGTTCTTTGTTCTTGGTGGATAAGTATACAAGTATATTTATGTAGGTTTATATACTGCTTAGTTAGTAAATAGACTTTTTGCTTGTTATCCTGTTTTATTTTCAGCGACAAGCCGAATGAACCCCATCATCCTGAGAAACTAAAAAGTGGGTACTGCTACTTCCATACGATTTTTTCCCTCATTTTCCGTCCATTTTTTATCTGCTTCTTTTCCCGAGTTTTGTTTGGTCTCACTACTGAACTGAACAACTCAACAACAAAGAAACTTTTCCCATTTGCTACAATTCGCCAATTTCTACTTTTCTCTACAAATCAACAATGCCGGACTACGTTTTATAGTATTCCGCTCTATATTAGGCTCAACTTGTGCATATTATATATATAGCTCGCGCACATACGCAAATTTTCTCTTTCATTCTTCCTCATAAAGCTTGTTTCCTTTGGGAGAATTTCCCACGACGAAGGGCGGCAGGGAATGCAGGGCCGCTTGGCATTTGAATAATATGTATATATTATTATTACGACTGTGTGGTTAGCAGCAGCACCAGCAGAACAGTTTTCTCCTACTTCAACTTTCTCCTCTGAAAAAATCATTATCATTACTCTGTATCATCATCATGGTCATCATCATCAGTTCATTTTGCTCAACCAACCAACTAACAAACCCAACAAACCAGCCTAGCATTTTTTCTTACTTTTCTGATGATTACACCAATCCTGTTGGGTGCGGTATACATTTTTGTCGGAAAACTTTTTGTCCGCTGCTCTTTTATCCTCATTGTTTTTCTCCCTGAAAAAATGAAAATAAAGTCATCATCATGTTCTGCTGCTGCTGTTCTTTTCTTGCTGCCGCGACTAGCTCAGCTATGGAGCCTTCATTCCGATGAGCTTTGCATTTTTTAGAAAACAAACTAGGGAAATTAAATTTGCATCAGATGGGAACCCTATACTAACTACATTGCATTATAACTATGTTGCAAAGGGAGCCGAATAAGAAGGGAAAATGAAAGGAGAACAAAAAGAATGAAACTGCTAACAGTACAGAAGGGTAGTTTATTCAAATGGATTTATGTACCTACCCGTTTGAAAATTAGGGCTGTAGTAGAAATAATAATAACAAAGATGATGATTAAGACTTATATAATTTTGTATCTCTTTTCTTTGCTGTACATCATGATGATACACCACTCTTTCAAGGCAAATTCTCCGCAAAACAGGAAAGCATTCGTGTCTCCACTTGCTGCCTAGATGTTTAGGAAGATGTTTTTTTCATTTTTTGTAAATGCATTAAATTCAATTTTATTCTTTTTTCGCGGAAAATAAAACTAATGCAAACTTATTATTCATTTCATTTGCAAGTTTTTTTCTCTGATGATGTTAATAATATGAAAACATGTAGGTGGTATATATATTTTTATAACGAAAACACAACCATTACTTTTATTTGCATCATCCCCTTGTATTAGTCATCATCAAAGCACTTCACTTTCTCCTAAGCTTCTCTCTGCTCGTTGTGTGATATAGCTTTATGAGCTGCTAAAAAGCTTAATATTATAATATATTCAAGTTTTTATAGGGAAGGCGGTCGCACACTCTTATTTATTATTATGTATTTGCGAAAATGTAGTCATAAAAAAGGATTGTAGGCTGTTTGGAAGCGAGTAACCGGAAAGAAGAGTAGAGGTTTTTGGGCTATTAATAAATTACTCTGTCTGTTGGGAAGAAACTAGTCATAACTTTGTAATAACAACAACAACCAAGATGAAATACATTTTTAAGTTATTTTTCTACCAAAATAACTGGGGAAAATGATTAAATTAGTTGCTTGCATTAACTTGCATTTAAAAATACTATTTTCTCTCGTACTCATCACTTGTATTCCATGGTCACCAAGATATTGCAATGTGAATTTATTCCCTGGGAAATTTTGGCAGCAACACATCTAAACAAGGGATAGCTATAGTCTGGCTTATATTTTAATATTCATAATGTTTTTGTATAGGTTTTGAATATGTGGAAGTAGCTGTCCCTTTTACAACAGCAACTTTTTTTGCGTTTTTAAAAGGGCATGGAACTTTCATGCAAAACAGCAGCATTTTTTGTAGGAGGAAATTGAATTAATTAAAGTAGTTTAATTTTCCAGAGAAAGTTTCAATACTCCAAGCAGTTTTATATGTGTATTTAATTCTGCTATTCAAGTTAGAAGATGAAATGTTTTAAAAGGTTTATATAATATTTCAGATAATAGGTTTACCTATTGTTAAGCAGGCATGCACATCCTGTTACCTCGACATCATTAACGAAATTCCATTTGAATTTATTAACAGCTCTCATTGTGTAAACTGAAGATGTGAATTACATGCACAAACATTACCAGGTGGAGCCAATATTAAGCTTCCAATAAGTTCAAACGTTCTATTATATCGATTGAAGAGGCTTCTCGTGAAATTCCAAACATTAAAGCAGAACTTAAAAGGACGGCCTCATTTGTTAATGACATTGGCTTTGATGTGAGATTAAAAGTTTGTCAAAAGAAGTAGAGATGCTTGTCCGCTACATGCATTTCCAAATGTATGCACAAAGAGTTCAAGCTTTGACTACGTGTACACACAAGATGGATTAGTCAAAAGGAAGCTACAACAAAGCTTTTTTGTGATTAATTA
>JAHZMV010003670.1:0-12684 GCA_027743765.1 Coecobrya sp. COE2
TGCGTCGGCGGTACACTTAGTCAAGTAATTAAATACTTTTTTATGAAGGAACAATCAGCTGGTGGATTCATTGCACTGATTCATATTTGGGTATGTCTGTCCTCGTCCTTCTGCTGGGGATACAATATGCCAGCAATGGTTTATGGGGAATATATGGTCACTTATGTTAATTCCTTACTAAATTTTGAAATCCGCGTGCGAAAACATTTTGCTTTTGTGAAAAAACTGAAAAGACCTCCTCCTCCTCTGCATTTAAAAAGGCAAAGCAGAAATTCAAGTAAGTTTTTCCTAAAATCAAAAATTGAATTTGAAATATGGTATAACAGATGAATACAATTATTTTCAATTTCAGAATGTGAAGACTTTATTAAATATATGGAAGCCAATGTGCTTGGAGTCTTCTTAATTCACCTTGCTATATACTTACAAGCCATTGCATTCCTTTTGCCTCTTTTGGCTGTCGCCTTCGACCTGGATCCATTTCTGTACTTGTTGAAGGATCTATGCCTTCTTCAATATTTAGTATTTCCAACTCACCATATTCTGAGGTATTTTTTGTGTTGGATTGGTATAGTGGAGACAATGCGAACTTGTACACTCTTTCTAGTTCCTACAATAATTACCTGCATGGTAACGTCCAGAATATCGACAGTTTTCAAAAACAAATCTGTCGTTGATATAAAATTAATTTCCTGCTACAAACAGTTTTACTGCATTCATCAGTTGGGCGACTGGTTGATAAAATATTCTGCGGCTATTTATATTGGAGTAGGATTTTGTATAGTTCTTCTCTTAAATTGCTTCACAGTAATTGGTTGGAAATTGGTTCCTTTTTCGTTATACATTTTATCAATTCCTGTAACAATTATTTTTCATTTTGGCGTCCATTACCTTTTACCAATAACCATAGCAGCGAATGTTTGTAGTAGGGAAGCTTTATCATATATTTGGCCTTTAAAAGTTATGAATGTTAAAAGGCAGGGTTTATTTATTAAACGAAATCTGTTGAAACAAATTTCAAGTTTAAGATGTATTATATATCACTCTGGAAATTTTACTGGTTTGGATTCTCAATCAAGGCTAACATACTTAGAACAAAATATCTATATTACTGCAAATATTCTTTTGTTACTGAATGAATACATATAAACATAAGAATATATTAGAGTAATTATGCTATTGTCATCAGTTGATTGTTAAGGAGTAACAATTTTAATAATGGGTGTAATTATGGCAGCTTGGGTAAACTGAGGCTAAAATGTAAATGTAAATTTGCATGGTTACAACAAGATATACTCCATATACTATGTATGAATTATAATTATATTAAAGGAATTTCTTTCCTATACTGTTTTATATATTTCGGTTACACAAGCACCTCAAGAGTTAAACTTTGATTTGAGGACGTAAAATAATTTAATTAATTATATACATATGCGTGGTAGAATCAGTATTGACTTGGACGAACTTCGCCATCAATATCTCGGCTGGATATAGTTATGCTATAGTCAGCAGCATGTCAATCGACGCAGAATTTTATGCTCCACAGGGATGGTTTTCATTAAGTCTTGCTCAAGTATCTATACGTTTTATAGCAGGCAATATGAATCGATATGAATTTCACAACATAAAATGTTCGTGCTCAAGTAAGTATAC
The DNA here is from genome assembly GCA_027743765.1 of Coecobrya sp. COE2. NCBI lineage: Eukaryota > Metazoa > Arthropoda > Collembola > Entomobryomorpha > Entomobryidae > Coecobrya > Coecobrya sp. COE2. Next base: position 1,657 of record JAHZMV010003670.1, read on the forward strand.
ATTGTTTTTGTGTATGGAGTCCTGTAGCATACTAATGCAGAGTACACCACAAAACTTAATGGGACGAAACTCCCTGTATGTTGTACGATACAGGTTTGGCACGGGTTATTAATCAAATCGCTGTATAAGGCAGCAATTGGCATGTTATTTGCTTAAAATAAATCAAGAATACTATGCCACCTGATTTCTGGGACAGAGTAGGGACTGAGCTTATCGAATGTTCTTACATGTTACCTACTATAACTGCTGATCCGTATTCCACAAGAAAGGAAAAATTAAAAAGGTGCACTTTTAAAAATGAGGCAAAGAAAATTGCTATTAGGTTTTGCTCCTATTAATTGCAATATAAATGCTCATAGGAAACAAGCTGTCAAAGAGGAAATTTCGACACTTTGATTAGACTGAACTGCATCACCAAGTCTGAAACATTTACGTAACTCTATCCTAGACTTTTTCATTATCAAATTTAAAAAGGCACATGCGTGGGAGGACCTTGAATTCAAATGACGAGGTAAAAATTGTGGAGTTTGACGATTTGTACAAATGACCTCGGTATTTCACATGGACGGCACAAACCTCCTTGTCCGTTTGGTAAAGCAATGTATAAAGCTAAGGGGTTATTAGCTGTAAAATTATATAGACATGTGTTAAACTGTGTGGATATGGGAGACAAAGAAATTCGTCCGATTCAATATTGATTTACCCTCGTATTTCTATATCTTGATACACATTAATGAATGTGTTTGCTTAGCCTTTTGGAAAAATGATAGATAACTTTAACTCGAATACTTATCAGTTATTATACTAATACAGTTGCCAATCTGGAGCAATGATAATAGCTGGTTTTACAAAAATGGAATCTAGCATGCATATATTTTTATTGGATGCAGGCATGATGGTGGTCAGAATAGTGGTCTGGTCAAAAGTGTTTTTGACCGGTCAAAAATGGGGGCACTTGACACCCTTGGAGGTGGTGTTTAATGGTCATGTGGTCAAAATTAAAAATAACATACTATATATATATATGCTGTGTTACTGAGTGCTTCTTTGGTTAATATTACTCGCGAAGTCCATATAACGTAATGTTAAATTAATTATGACCATTTAAACCCATTTTAACCATTAAAACCGTTTTTAACCATAAAAACCATTTTAACCATGGCCAGCAATTTTTTGTTAAAAACCGCGGTTTATACCATGCCTGATTGGATGATATACCACTTATGGTAATAATAAGGGAAAACGTTTTTCTAAGCTGGAGTTGTTGAATAGGAAAATGTTGTCCTTGGATTGAACTTTGCTATCAGAAAAAAATAACCTTCACCATAAACTTACTTACTTGTTAGATATAATAGATGACACAGGAAACACTAGGCGGTGAAATAAAGTTTCCCTTTATAGGAATTTAAAAGAGCAACTTCCGCATTGGGAATCAATAGATGGTTTAGATGAATATTCATGCTAAAATAAGCGATAGTATATATTATTTGCTGGCGAATTCCTATGAATAAAGATTTACCGTGTTTCGCAAATGTTCATCAAGCAGTTCATCAAAATGACAACGCATCTAATATTCGCGGCAGCTGCGCTGCTGGAAAACATATCCAGCTGGTATCTTCATTCCCATATAATATATTTCAATCGAAGAACGGCACGATATCAAACTAGAAAACATATCAAAACGTTAAAGCACTTTTATTTTGTGAATTTATTCGTTGTCCCATTCATTTGTGTTGGCGGGACATTTAGTCAAGTAATTAAATACTTTTTAATGAAAGAACAGTCAGCTGGTGGATTTATTGCGATGATTCATGTTTGGGTAGTTTTGACCTCTTCCATGTGTTGGGGATACAATATACCAGCAATGTTTTATGGTGAATATATGGTCACATATGTAAATACCCTGCTAGATTTTGAAATTCGCCTGCAAAAGGATTTTATTTATATGGAAAAAATAAAAACAGTAGTGGTTAATCAATACAAAAGGACAACAAGAATTTCAAGTAAGTTTTCCTCAAACAAAAAGCCAACTTTGAAAGTAAACATATGAGAACCAATTTCGTTCTAAATTTCAGAATTGCGCAGAATTACTGAAAATATCAGAACCAATATACTTGGCATATTTCTAATACATTTTGTTATCTACATGCAAGGCTTAGCATTTCTTATTCCGGTCTTTGCTGTGGGTTTCGAGCTGGATCCATTTCTCTACCTTTTCAAGGACATAGGCCTGGTGCCATACTTGAAATTTCCTTTTAATCATTTACTGAGGTATTTGCTTTGTTGGATAGGTATAGCTGAGACTTTGCGAACATTTACATTATTTTTGATTCCTACTGTAGTTACATGTATGACAACGTATAGAATATCGGAAATTTTCAAGAACAAATCGTTCATTGATACCAAATTGATTTCATCCTACAAGGTACTATACTGTATCCATCAGTTGGGAGACTGGATACTAAAATATTCAGCTGCCATTTATATTGGTGCAGGATTTTGCATATGCACGCTGCTAAATTGTTTTGTTATTGTTGGCTGGAAGTTGGTTCCTTTTTCGTTGTATATTTCATCCATACCACTTCTAGTTGTTTTTCATTTCATGATCCATTTCTTAATGCCATTAGCCTTAGCGTCTAATATCAGCAGTACTGAAGCCATTCGATACGTTTGGCCATTAAAAGTTGCCAATATGACGATCGATGCCTCTTTTCAGAGACAGATTCTCCGGAGAGAAATTTCAAGTTTAAGATGCATCATGTATCATTCAGGAAATTTTACTGGTATGGAGTTACATACCAGGCTTACATATTTGGAACAGATGATATATAATACTGTCAATATTCTCTTAGTATTGAAGGTGTACATATAAAAGAATATATAAGAATATATATGTATGATTGTTGTCTCTGATTGTTAGCGAGGCGAAAAACAAAACCAAAAATATAGCAACAACAGTCGCATTTTCTTTTGTCATTCCACCCTGCCAATTATTCGTGTTAAATTAATTGTCCGTAATAATTCGAAATTAATGTAAATACAATTATCGACAGCTAACCATTAAGAACTACATCGGAGTTGTTTTTTGTAACTAAATAAACATACTTAATCTCAATTTGTATGATTATAGGGCACCTTGTAATGTTAACATTTTTGAAGGCCATTCCTATTTTTGAAAATTCATGTATGACCTCAATCACCCTTTTATTTTAAAGCTTTATTATACATGGTTATATACATTCGTTATTATAAATTTATATTGAACAACATTATTTTGGCCAGAAAATGATAGAAAAATTAAGTGATTTTAGTCCATGTCAAGTTCGTCAATTATTTATCCGTCAAATGTCAGTTTTGAATAGATGTATTTGCAATTACTGGACAACCTGTATTTAAACGTATCATTGACTTATTTGAAAAGTAAATTCAGTTATTTTATATTATCAAAAAGCCCAGAATGTATTTATAATTCAAGGAAAGAAAAATGTTTTCAAATAATTTTAAATTTTCCAATACCTGGCGCATGGAGGAATACGATCTAAAAGCGAATTACTCGATTAAAGATTTAGCCTTCCTTGACTGTTACATCGCACATGGCTGAACATAGATGATACAAACACTAACAATTTACACCTTGAAAATTCCAAATTTACTTAATATCGTTACGTAATATTCAAACTAATCTAATATAGACACTGTGGCATAAAGATAAGACTGCCAGTATTTTTCCAGTGTTGAATTGGCAAACGTGTTTTCTAGGCATTCTCCAGGTGACACAAAAATGACCACCCTACTAATATTTCGGGCTACTAGCCTCCTAGATAAGATTACGAAAATGTATCTACATCCCCATATTATACGCTTTGATTCTGCAACAACACGATATAAATTTAGAACTGATATCAAAGAACTGAAATCCTTTTACTTTGTTAATCTATTCATCGTCCCATTTGTCTGCACTGGCGGAACACTTTTCCAAGTAATAAATTATTTTCTGCGCAAGGAACCATCAGCTGGTGGATTCATTACGCTGATTCACATTTTTATATTCATGGCTTCTGTCTTTTGTTGGGCATACAACATACCTGCCATGTTTTATGGTGAATACATGGTCACGTATATAAATACCCTACTAAATTGTGAAACCTGGGTGCAAAAGGATTTTGAACTAACGAAAAAAATAAAAATGGCTCGATATTTCAAAAAGTCCAAGAAAATTCAAAGTAAGTTTTTCTTTAATCAACAATTCAATTTGAAATTTTTTGAAAAAATTAATTAATTTCGTTTGAATTTTCAGAAGCTCGAAAAGTAAAGGAAGACGCAAAATCCAACATTCTCGGCATATTTCTAAATATACTCGTAATATACACGCAAGCCTGGGTATTTCTTTTGCCATTTTTTGCTGTAGTGTTCGACTTGGATCCTTTTTTGTATTTGTTTAAAGACTTTGGCCTACTTCCATATTTAGAATTTCCAATTCATCACATTTTAAGATATTTGTTTTGTTGGATTGGTATAGCAGAAACACTCCGAACGTTTGTACTATTTTTGATTGGCACTATAATCACATGCATTGTAACGTATAGAATATTGGAGGTTTTCAAGAAGAAATCCGATATTGATGATAAGTTGGTTTTGTCATACAAAGAGCTTTACTGCATTCATCAACTTGGAGACTGGCTACTAAAATATGAAGCTATCATTTATATTGGAGTGGGATATTGTATGTGTGTGCTTTTTAATTGCTTCGCTATTATTGGGTGGAAATTGGTTCCCTTTTCGATGTATATTTCATGCATACCTTTAACATTCATTCAGCATTTCATATTTCATTATTTGATGCCACTAGGCTTGGCAGTTCTTGATAGTAGTAGGGAGGCAATTCGATACACGTGGCCGTTAAAGGTTGTCAAAAGTAAAGGCCAAACCCTGTTTCAGAGACGTATTCTTGTGAGACAAATTTCAAGTTTAAGGTATATTATGTATCATGCAGGAAATGTCACTGCGTTCAATCATAACGCGAGGCTGACATTCTTGGAACAGATGATTTCTAATACTGTCGACATTCTTTTATTGTTGAAAATAAATAAATTATAATAGATATCTACCATGATAACCTTCGGTAATCTCTTACGTAATATGGGTTAGAAATTTTAGAACGTGTTGAAATAAGCAATATTTTTTAAAAATTATAATTTAGGTTTTGACACTTGGCATATACTAAATATTCAGTTCATCTCTTTGAGGGAATATAAACACCTTAACCACCTGTATGTGAGGTGGAGAAATTAAAATAATGTGAACGCTTTTGTTACGCTGTATTAACTTGATATCTGCCACATCATTGCCATTTCTGACGGTCATTTCAAATTGTGAAATTTTTTTTACCTTTATAAATCGAAGGTCGTATTTATTATTGATGTCGTCGTAAGTAATTTCCTAGGGTAAAAACCCAAATCTGTCAAATAAATATTTGCTCTGCTTGATTTTGTAATTCGGTTTATGTTTAAATTGGCATTTATATAATTGAAAAGCTGACAACCAAATTTCTCATTTTAGAATCTATACCTAACATATATGTTGAAAAATTGTTGCCTGAAATAATTAGGAAGGATTTAATCGAATTCTCAAATCGCTGGAATCAACCTTGACTGATCAATAGAACGCGCAAGGTTAAAGATATTTAGATAACATATTTAATTTGATCAATTTCGAACATACTAAAAAATCAAATTGTATTGCTTTATTTACGACAATAAAGAATGCAAATTTATCCTCCTCTTCCTAAAACTAATTTGAAGCGTTGCTCAATCGAATTAATTCGTCGATAGAAAGACGAAGAAAGGAAACCTGTAAATCGTGTATACTGGGTAAGTAGAATGAAATATGAATTGTGATTAAATTTCCACAAATGATTTAACAGTTAGGCATGATACCTTCAAATGGTAATTTCAGGTGTAAATTTGAGAATGAAAACATATGAAAGTCATTGGTTCATTCATCAATGAATTCAATATCATCAGTGTGACTTATGTCGTATCTATATTTTTAATTGCTCCATCAATTCAATCTTTCACGATATTCTAAACTGCTCTACATATTTATGTAAAATATTATTGTTGTCAGCAGGAAATGGAGACTTATTAAATAATTATATTATATGCCATGTTATCAATTCATAGATCCAGATAGTATGGATACGGATGGTGCTCTATTTGATTAGTAATATTTTAAAATATTAGAACTTACTAATTAGTATTTTAACATGCTTCCCTTTTTAAAATCAGTATCAAGAAAACAATGGTTGCAGAAATAATTTCTAAAATAATGATTAAAATGTTTCTATACGTTTGTAAATAATAGGCACGTGGAATTGGATGACCATTAAATCTTTCAGGGCTGATGATAGAGAAAATAAAATTGAATACTAAACACTTTCGCCTTGAATATACATTTGTCGATACATTTAATTTCAGGTTTAAGGACAAGCTATACCGTCTTGTCATGTAAAACCCATATTCCCACACATTCGCCAAGGTTCTGTCTAGTGATCACTAAGAAATTAAAACCCAACTTATATTTTCAGCTGCCGAGCTGCTTGAAACAATAACAAATTTTTACTTGCATCCCAATTTAATATCTTTTGATTCCAAAACCAAGAGATACCAAATTATGTCACAGGTTTATATTTCTTCGTCGCGATTTATAAATAATACTCATTTCTTTGGTTTTTGAATCAATTACGCCGCTACAATACATTTATTTGTTTAAGGTATTATTATTTAATGCCCATGAAAAAGTGGAAGTGAGTAAGTGAACATGCATAAAACAGTTTAAAGCACATGTTTTTCACATATCAGCATTTGATGTTCTAGTATTTAGATTTTAACTAACGGCAAGTTTTATAACCAATTTGCGTATTGAAAGCTTGAAGAAACTGGAAAATGGTTTCTAACAGAACTGGGTCTATGCCCGTTCCGGAAACGAGTAGGCTGTACCTAATAAGTATAAACCATATGCTTGAAATTGTGAGATGGGATCCATAAACCACATTTAGCCTTCAACAAGAATATAATTTCCGCTTCCGCTTCCTAAATTTAACAGATTCTGCTTATATATTATGATATACTAGTGATTTTGGAAATAGACATATTTCCTGAAAAATATTACAATATGGAAGTCTTTACAGAAAGATCACCCACAGAACACTTATTGGCAAATCGTTCCACCGGAACTATCCAGATAACCGGAAACACTCGCATTTAGTTATAACAAAAACATGACAATGCATCTACTATTTGTGGCTCCTGAGCTGCTAGAAAAGCTAACCAATTTGTACTTGCATCCCCACCTAATATATTTCAATTCCAGAACCAAGCGGTATCAAATACGAAAAGATAGCCACAAGCTCAAATATTTTTATTTTGTTATCTGTTCATGGTTCCAATAGTCTGTGTAGGAGGAACACTTATCCAAATAATTAAGTATTTTCTTGAAAAAGAATCATCAGTGAGAGGATTCGTTACGTTGATTCATGTTTGGGTATTTCTGTCTTCCACCTTACTTTGGGGATACAATATACCGGCAATGTTTTATGGAGAATATATGGTCACCTATATAAATACTCTTCTTAATTTTGAGATACGCGTGCAAAGCTATTTTATTTTTTCAGAAATAATTAAACCGACAGTGTCTCATCATGCGTGTGAAATAAAAACCGGTTTTCTAGAAAACTAAAAAAAATTAACCCCCCAGGACGCAAATTTCATTTTTTTAAATCCAAATAAACCATGTAATATGGAATTCCAAGCTTCAAAACAGAGTTTATACAGGTTTAGTTATAATAAAAAATCCATCCATTGATCAATAAGAATTTTCTTCTTAATATTTAATACCAAGATTTTCAACAAATTCGTGTAACTTCTACATTTCTTCTTGTACCACAACCAAATTTAATACAGCTGCTTAGAATGCAATAAGGAGTCTCTGTACCAATTTTGAAGAGAATCTATCGTGCGGAACATACCAAAACCAAAACTCACTGGAGTCATATGCTCGTCCCAACCATTAAGCCAAAACGGCGAATGGCTCAAAAACGGTTTTGGTGATAGTATTCTGTTGGGAATATTGTACCACCACCAAAATTACATAAAATGTGCCCAATTAATTGCGGATTATCTCTGAAAAGGTTTAGAACGCAGATATTTTACATGCGTTAACAGCATTTATTTGGGAGCACCATATTTGGGTTATTATGATTTTAATTTGTCAGACTGGGGCATAAGATGGTTCACAATACCCTATGAAAACGTTTGTTCCCAATATACAGTAATTTCGACAGGTTTGACAAAATTACGCTGCTCTAAAGTGAATGCTGTCAAAGCTTGGCAATAATCTGCGTTCTAAAACTTTTGTATCTTCGTCCATAACTTCTAAACTCGCAGTTAGATTCGGCCCATTTTTGTACCATATGTGCAGGAGACCCTCTGGAAATATACTGTATAAAGAAAAGTGATACCCTCATTCGAGTTTATATTAAAAATATTAAGCATTCGGGGAAAATGTGGGGCATAGTAGCAATTTCGTATCCTATCACCGCTTGGGGTCATGTAAAATGGCAAATGTACACAAATTATTTTCAGTGTCACTCATGTTAAAGTACAGGGTTCGATAGAAATCGTTTCCTTGATTTAAATCATGTGGAATTATGTAGAACGACGCATAGGAAGACAAAAAGTTACCGCTTGTAATATAAAACAAGAAGTACTATTTCTAAAGTAACGTTGGCAGCCTAGCAATGTTAAAACTTGTATAAAATATGCAGATACGCTTGCAAGTGGTTTTTGATTGCCACGGCAGTGTATTGGGTATAAGCTATGTATTGATAGTTGGGTTTTAAACCGATATTTCCTTGATCACGAACTATTTTGTCCAAAAGAAATTCCGTTTCTTCAAGAGAAACCCACCTATATTATTATGCAGTTTATGTATTTTGAAAATGTTAATGAGGTAGTAAATAGAGGAGAATGTGGGCTTTCTTACGCACATATACTTGTAGAGCAATATTATCAAATAGCGAAATTACATCGAGTAATTTATACAATACATTTTCATCACGAACATTTTGACCAGTGAGTATATATATTAGAACAATTTGGATCATACTAAAATAAATATCAAAAGTGCATTGTTTCATTTGTGACAACAAAAAATCCAAATTTAAATTCCGCTTACTACAACTGATTGAAATCGATGCACAATCAAATTAATGTTGATGTAAAGGCGTGGAAAGAAATTTGCAGTATGTATGAAACGGGTGATTGTAATGAAACATGAATTTTACTTAATTTTATGTAAATTTGTGAATTAAAATAATATGTGGGTTTACCGGTCACTATAATGTTTTAAAATATTGGAATTTACTAGCAGGCTGTAAGGTATATTAGCTGATTTTCGTCTTAAAATATGCATCCAGAAAATATTGGTTGCAGAAATATTTTCTAAAATAATAGTAATGAAAACGTTATTATACTTTTGTAGATAATAGGAACTTGGAATTGAGAATCCATTAAATCTTCCAAGGCTGATAACAGAACTACTGTTGCAGAAGACAAGGTGCATACGGTGAATACTAAAAAGTATCGGCTTATAATTGCTTACACGTGAATATAACTAATATCAGACTATGATGAAAAGCCATATAGAAATGGTAAATTGGAAATCCTAAGCTCTTATAAACGAATTGTGGGAAAGTGGATTTCCACACATCTAGCAACGTTCCAATTAATGCCAACCTAGTTTAGATTTGTGGTATCTGAGCTGCTTGAAACAACAACCATTTTGTATTGAAATCCCCATCTGATGTATTTCTATTCTAGATCTAAGTGATACCAGATTAGAAAAGGTAGTAAGACGCTAAAATATGTTTACTATGCTAAGTAAGTCATTCCAAAATCCAAACCTCACCTTGAAAATTATTTTACGAGTGGGAACAATTCTATTTTGTTGTTAGGACAATGGAAAATCGTCGTATTTTTGCAGTAGTTTGTTATATGGATAAATTTCTGTACCTGTTTAACGATTTTGGTCTAATTCTACACTTAACATTTACATTTCATTGCATTCTGAGATATTCGTTGGATTGGATGGGAATAGCAGAAACATTTCGAATAATATCACTGTTTCTAATCGCAATTGTAATTTCATGTATGCTCACGTATAGAATATCTGAAGTTTTCAAAAACAAAACCTATCTTGACGTAAAGGTAATCTGCTTGTTCAAGTAGCTTTACTGAATACATCAGTTAGGAGACTGGCTGCTAAAATATTGGAATACACTTTACGTTACACAATATTCAATGTTAATAGTACAGACGCCATTAGATATGTTTGGCCCTTAAACGCCTTCAACGTAATAAAGAAAGGCTTATTTCAAGTTTAAGTAGTATTATGTACAATTCAGGGAATTTAACTAGTTTGAATTGTAATTCAAAGCTTATATATTTGGAGCAGATGATTTATATACTGTTAGTATCCTTTTGGGGGTTGAAGATATATTTATAAGTATACAAAATAGAATTATTACAAAAAAATTATTCTAGAGTAATTACCTTCACATCTTCATATTTTTCCAAATTCCGTAGTTTACTCTAAAAACCTAAGCATTTTTTAAATCTTTGTTGGAATATTTACCTTTGTTGAAGGAACTGAAAAAAAGTAATTGCTTACTTTTTGTACATTACATGAATTATTCTGTAGTATTTGTTATCGGTTCATATTTCGTTGTGGAGACATGAATAATGATTATTGCAAGGTTTTCTAATCAATTATCTAACTGAAATAAATTTCTTTGATAAAATCTTCGTAGTAAATGCCCATGGAAAGGAGGAAGCGACTAACAAGTATTGTCATACAACGATACGACTCCAAATGAGATGACACTAGTGCAGGTTTGTAGAGAATTTTCTGCTGATTTTCCCTGTGGTCATCAAAATTCCGAATGCTTAAGTGTATTCCGTAAAATTAAGC
>JAHZMV010003671.1:0-16016 GCA_027743765.1 Coecobrya sp. COE2
ATTCTGTGGTAAGTTATTCAATCTGGCTAAGAACTAATAGTGTAAAGGTTTAAAATCATTAACAAGTGAACTAATAATAGTAAGATGTAAAGTGTTGATAAACGTTACAGCGACAAAGAAAACTATGAGGTAGATATAATATAACATTAAACACGGGACTTATAATCTGTGTAAACTCTGCAATAATAATACAGGAAGCTGTGACTTCTGTACTGTGTAGCGTTACATCTAGTAGATCAGTTGTCAGTCAGTCAACGACTCAACGGTGCTGCACGGGGAAAATGTTGCAAACTTACATTTAAAAAAGATCTTCAGCCTGTCTTATCCATTAGTAGTTTATAAAAAAAGACTATTATGCTACGTGTTGGTGCGAACAATTATATTAAAAACGGGACGACAGTCTCATTAGTTGAAAAACGCGACACATTCATTCAATTTTGTGTTATTTGTTCATTCGTATCGATCCATTCCATACTTTTGTTCATCTTCATTATTAATGACTTTCCAAAATTTATGCATGTATATGCAATATAATATAGTTATGTGCAATAACTTGTAAAACTCGAAAAAAACTACAAACACGTCATTCATATCCCATTCTGTTGTCAATTTTATTCTTAATGATCATAAAGCCTTTTTTAAATTAGGAATCGTGTGTGCATTTCCACTTCGATTTTGGCGTTGGAGTCAAAGCTGTTGTTTCTTTCCAGCCTTTTCGTTCATCTTTAAAATTATTCAGTGGTGAAAGTGTTACTACATTTTCATTTCATTGATTGATTCTCTGGATTTTCATATGAACTAGTGGACTGAATTATGCTGGTGGAAAAGTTACTGTTATTTTAGTGTGGTTGACATTGACAGTTTTTTTTCTGTTGAATTGCATTATAATAGCAGTGGCGAATCTTCTACAATAACTTATTGCTATTTAGCCATTTTGAAGGACGGTGTGTCAATGTGAAAGCCTATCAAGTTTACATATATTTATGTTTGTGCGTATCTTATAAACTTTGTGTTGTGTTCTGTGATCGTCAATCGTGTCGTGTGTACACCAAAAAGAAAGAAAATTTTTACTCATGGCCAGGCGTCCGCTTCGCTTAACATTTTCTAAATTGTGATTGTCACCCAACTGGGAATTGCATCCTTGAATAAGCCAAAATGTCTTCTTACAAAGGAAGTAGCTATGTAAGTGATGATATTATTATGAACATTTAGTACTTTACTTTAAAAGAAGAATAATCAACTCAAAATGCACATTTAGGTATATAAAAGAGTTATTTTTATCTGTGACATTAATTTGTCAGCACGCAAGGATATTGTAAATAAGTTGTTCGGGTTGATGATAATGATGCTGCTTTTTGCTGCGTATATATGATTTTTTATAGATTTTTTAAAATAAAATATTGAGCATTTTTCAATGAAAGTCATTAAATGAAGGTTCATTTCATTACAACTATTCGACTATTTCTGCATTACTTGTAGTTACACTTGTTATTTTATCCCGTTGCCGGTCATTCTTCAAAGAAAAACTGCCGGTCGGTCTGAAGTTAACATTTTGAAATGTAAATGTGACGACGTGACATTCATTAAAACATGATAAAAGTTGCATTTATATGTATCAAGGTTCCCAAAAGCGCATATGCGCTGTCTATAATTTGAAGTAGATATCCAATTTTTTCTTCATTTTTTTTCTGGATACTGTCCATTTTTTTCAGAATCACTAGTTATGCGGATAAGCTGGTTTCGTTACAAGTAATATAATTTTACGATCTTATATGTCTGCAACTTTTAAGTAAAGTACATTATAAATAGATAGGAAAAGTTTTTTAAAAAAGCGACAACTTGCGAGACATAATATATCGGATATTGAATGGTAAATGGAAATCACTCATCATGACGATGATAACGCAGAGAACCATGTACACTTTTAGCAGCATGGCTTGGCACCTTATCGGGTTCTTTTCCCTTTTTCTTGCGTTTGTTGCAACTGCGCTTGCATTCAAGTCATCGTCTTGCTTATATGACGCTGGTATCCGCCGGCTTTAGCAAGATAAAAAACACAAGTGAAGATGGTGCAGTGCAACAACCCGAAAATAAAAAAAAGTTTTCTAAAGATTATTAGTCCCATTACGTATATCGCATCTCTTGCATTTATCACTGCTCTTCTTAGCTTTTACCAGTCAATACTCTTGTTTCTCGCAGATGGTGGTGGTGGTGAGCTCCCAGTTTTTACATTTGGCTTGAACAAAGCAGTTTATCATGATTATATGTTGGGGAGATTAAATGACAGAAAGCAGACGGAAATAAACTTTTATAAGATGCCAGGGTGGCTAGGGCTCGGCTAGGGTGAAGATTCAACAAACAAACAAAAAAATGTTTGAGAAAACATGATTATTCTTTGGGTTCATTTTTACTAATGGAGGGTGGCATGGATTGGCTTCTTTGAGAAAAACAATGACTTGAAGGAAATAATAATTAATCGCTTTTTTTGTACCAAACTTGCTTTATTCTTGTTCTTTGTAAAAGTTACTTTTACACACCGGAAGTGTCCATCTTGTTGAACGTGGGTGTCCTTATGAATTATCCTTTAGCTTAAAATGAAGGTTGATTGTAAACTGTAGACCCTGATGTATGCATAGCAGGGTCACTCCAGATATTTTGAAAAGATTGAATTGTTTTCCATTATTGCTTGCAATTATGGTGGTTTCATAAACACCTTTAACATGACAGCCCTAATAATTAAAGTTCTCAAGGGAAAGAGAGAGTTATTTAAAACAGATGCATAGTGCATTGCAGTAATACCAAAATAAACTACTGCATGTAGAAATCGATGGTGCATATTATGCCAAAGATTGGAATTACGTAATGAAAGCAAAAAAAAATAAAGATTGACATGACATGGTATAAGTATGTATTTTACGTGTGATACATGAATTTACATTGCACGCACAAACAGATTTTATTTCCTATCACCGAGCTGATTAAACCAAAACCAGAAACTATAATGTATTTACATTCTGAAGAACTTGAACTTCATACATGGCAGACGAATCAAAAATTTTGGGAGAATTCCAAGGATTTCAAAAAATTCGTTATCCAGTCAAGCCCCCACACACACGCATTTTATGCGTCATTATCATGGAGTTGTATAATATAAGTCAGCTCGTATATATGTGGTAGGTGGTAGTGCAGTTATGTCGACTAAACTAGCAAAAAATATTTTAGATGAAAAAAAGTAAGTGGGCGGATAAAGGAATGTCGTTTTATGGGAATACACGCACAATATTGAAAAAAACTTGATTACACAGCTAACACCAATATTATTGCACAGCATGTAAATATTTATTAGTCGTTGTTTGAAAATATATGGACGGAAATTGGCACTCTATGCTGGAGATGCGCTGATTTTATCATGTAAAATGAAGAGTGAAAGTAGCATTCATTCACTAGGCCCATCATTTAACAACCCGGTTTAATAAGCCGGGTCGTTTCAATGTACTTCAATTTTGTGAGCTTGTTCAACACTATCTTAATATGATATCGCGGTACAACTTTTAATAATAATATTTTTATGACATGTACATACATGTAGGGCGGTCGATCGATGAGCTATCATCGTCCTTTTGACTGTGATTCAATGCGGAAGAAAATGTATAACGTGACATGATAGAAGTCAGTGGGATATTCTGCTTAGAGAGAGATGTATATGTTGGGAATATTGGGATTATTGAGAGAAGCTTTTGAAGATTTCAATTTTGATTCGTGTTCCGTCTAGAAACCAGAAATATTGACGCTGTTTTCAGATATGTCCTTCAGTTCAATTTTTAAAGTGTTATATATGGAAAGCATGATGAGAAGGATGAGATGAAGACTGAGGATCAGATGAATAGAATATTTTGTTCATTTTCTCTGACAAACTGTTTATTTTTTCAAATAAAATTTTTTCTCCTACTGTACAACTGAATGAATAGGGCTTATTGTCAGGATTCCGGATATGAGAGACGATACAATGTGGATCATATATATACAGCTTGTAATACAAGATGAACAGGAACTCCAGCCAAAATAAGCAATGAGAAATGTGTGAGCATATAGCACGCAAAATTCCAATCAACGAAAATGTGTGAGGAGATGATATCAAATCATGCGTAAATCATGCATACATAAATATTAAACGATTTCAGTCAATTTCCTTTTTACTGTAATTCTTGTCAGCAGATCGTTATATCATGTCTTGTATAGCGTGATTATGATAAACGGATGTTCTGTTTGAACATTGACCTGTGTAGTTCATTCTTTTTACACTCTTTTTATTCGTATCTCATTTTAGAGTCAATGGAGGGGAGGAGTAGGTTCATATTCTTCCGCTTCATCAACTTCTTCACTGGGTTCTTCCTCCGGAGTTGGTTCCAGCTCATCTAAATTTTCTAGTAGTCTCGGTTTAAAATCTATGGAGGCTACCAGATCTCCGAGCAGAGTAAGTTGTTCAAAGGGCGAAATTCTTTCGGGAGAGATTAATAATTAAATATAAAAAATCATAATAAAGTTTTCTTTGGGGCTACTTGCTATTTATGTGTCTATCTGATAATTTCAGGAATCCAGCTACAGTTCTTCCTTATCATCAGGAAGTTCCATAAGACCAACAACACCAACTAACAGATATTCATCAATTTCTTCCAGAATGAAGGACACTTCTTCCACAGGAATTTCTTCGTATAGCGCTGGAAAGTCGAATAGCTCATATTCAAAGGAAAAGCCTACAGTGTCCAGCTACGGCATTGGAAGTGGAGGTGTGAGTAGCCTTACATCCCGATTCGGTTCAACATTGGGCTCTTCTTCAACCTCAAGTAACGCTACTGGTACTAATGACTCTTCCAGTAGCAGTAATACATCAAGTTTTCGACCTTCTGGAACGTCTGGATATATACGTTCCGCCAGAGAGTCGTCATTTACCAAGGCTTCTCCTACTACAAATACATCCACAGGCTATAATGATGAGGCTAGCAACTCGAACAATTCCAGTAAACGATATTCAGGCTCAAACTTAACAGGACCCACTTCAGCCCCGAAGGATGGATTGATAGGAGATGTGAATTCAAATTCTACTTCCAACTCAACCGGAAATACTACCACATCAAATACTGGTGGAACATCGCCCTCGATTACATCTGGAAGCAGTAGTGGTCTCAGCTCATACAAACCTTACACGACAAGATCACTGCTTTCTAGCGACATTAAACCAATAACGGCTCCAGCAACACCGGCCAGTTCTTTGAGAACCACGGCAAGATATGGTCTCAAAAGTGGACCTTCACATGCGCATTATAGTGTATCGCTGCCAACTGCGAGCACCCTCAAAGCTGCAGCAATGTTGACGGAAGAGGCGAAGAAGCAGCTTAGTAAAAGTCAATATCAAAAGGAAAAGGAGGACACCAAACAGTTACGGGAAATTGAAGAAATGACATCATGGCTCAATCGCGGCACGTGCACAATTCTAGACTCGTTAAATGATGGGGACGATGATGATGAGTTGGATGACAATGAAGATGGTGAGAAGATGAAAGCAAATGAAATCTCTAATGAGGAGGAACCCAATTTTACACCACGCATATTTAGCCCCCGTTATGATGGAGTTTTGAAGCACAAAGCGGTACAAACTGATGAGGAGCCAAAGAGCAAATATGCTGGCCTCACTGCAATACCCAGACCTCCCTTGACAATGAACTTTAACAGTCCATTCACAGCCGTTATGAATCGTTTTAATGCAGAGAAAACTGCCAAGGCTGCTGCAGCCAACGAAAATAGCCCTACTACACCAGTCAACAATCCTGGAAGCCTTCTAAGTAGACGCGGAAGTTTAAAGAAAACCACAGACTCAACTAGTAGCAATTTGACAAAAGATGCCAAAATAAGTAGTAGCAGTAACAGTAGTAATGATAATAAGGGTATCAGTAATGCCAATACCACAATGACCACATCAAATTCAAGCAGTAGTGACCAGTTGTCACGATCATCGCTTCCTAACAATAGCAGACAAACATCCCCTGCAAGCAGACGCAACAGTTTCAATAAGAGCAGAACGGCAGATGGTGAAGAGGTTGTCACAAATCGTAATAGTAAAACAGGATCCTCAACAATGACGACGGAGCAAGCAGCCACAACATCATCAGTAACAAAGAAGCTCACGACAAAGGCGTCCAGTCCTCCTGCGGCAACAGCCACGTTGAATGCCGGTGGTTTGGTCGTAAACTTGGCCAACAAGGAATTTGTGCGCAAATCAGTTCTCAATGTCGGAGGAGCAACTAAAGACGATCAAAGGGGAGAGTATGGTCGGAAGCAGGAAGTAGAGGCTGTTGGTAGGATTGCAACAATGCAACAAAAGTCCTCTTCTGTTGGCGAAGCTGCGAATAATGATGATAATGAGCCCAGCACTAATGCGAGCAATAATACACGATCTTCGCCTTTGTCCACTGGCTTGAAACGTGATTCCACAAGACGACCCCCTACTGATCCCAACAAATCCTCTTCTACTTCAGTCACAAATCCACTCAATAGATCAATCAGTCGCATGTCTTCACAGTATAATCTGGCAAATAATGCTAACAACAGTAGCGCTAACAGTAGTCGAGCCTCATCCCCGTCAAGTCATGCTGGGTCTGCGACAGGAAATTGCAATTCGTCACCGGCAGCAGGAGCACCCGGTTTGAGTAGAATAAAATCAACGAAAAATGTTAATAATCCTCTCAGAAAATTAAGCTTGAGCTTAGAAAATTCAAATGCGTCAGATTCAGACTCATCGCTTTCAGTTACCTCATCATCTGCAGCCGCAAATAGCAGAGGGGTATTGGGCAGTGGGATTTCAAAATTGAAAAAGAAACTGGGTACAACAACCAGTGACAGCGACAATAATAATAATAATACGCCCGCTGTAACCGCAACAAGCGGTGCGATAGATAAAAGAAGCTCGCCTCTTCGACGAGGTAGCACCACGGGCGGTGGTGGTGGAGGTGGAACCACTTGCTCATCTACTGCTAGTAGTAGGAGTGCTAGTGTGGAAAGAAGTAATAGTGTCAGCAATAGCACTAATGCGCCAATTCCACCTGTTGCTCCTACTGCACTACATCCATCAAGTTTAAAAAAGAGTCTGTCAAAAAGTGATACCAGTAGAGCCACGAGTCTACGTGGATCTCCAGGAGTGTCATCTTCGTCGGATTCAGAAAAGAAAAAGAAAGGACCTGTAACCATTAAAATTTCACAGGAGATGGAAAGCTCGGAAGCAAAGAATGAATCCCAGGATGCCGAAACTAGCTATTTTGGTGGAAATCAGCAAAGTGGTGAAGGCGAACCACCAAAACAAACGCCTTTCTTTATGCGAATGATGAATGAAACGCCCTGGGTTCGGAAATGTCAATCTGGGGAAATACCGTGGTGGATGGCTTCCAATCCTGATGTCCCTGGAACACTGGGAAGGAATCCCAGCAAATCTGTGATTAAAGTCCCGACCACTAAAGATATCCAAGAAGAAATGGCTGCTGGTGGGGGAATGTTTCTCTCTTCAAAGCAGCATGATGAGTCATCGTCATCCTCTGAGCTGTCTGATATGGAATGTGACGATGATGGACTGGATAACAAAATGTCGGGACCTTTAGGAGAGCGTACGAGTCCGGATGGGACAGAAATCCCATCTGTATCGCTGCCTGATAATGACAACTCCATTGTTAAAGGTGACGGAAAGCAATTATTTATTGGATCGCACAGAAATATCGATGACATTCTGGGATTCCTCCCGGCCAATTTATTGGCACCAAGTCCAAGTCCCGCACCAAATACTCCCACGCCTTCCGCTACTAATGCAGCACTCCAAGAAGCAATGGATGAGCTTGTGGAAGCTCAACGAAAACTGTCATTGGTTAGCAGGAATGTTGATGACCATGACAAATCTGATGATGAGGATGAGGAAGAATCAGAGTCTGAAAGTAGCAGTTCATCAGAGCTAAGTGATGATGAAGAAGATAACCTACATAAATCAGCCAGTCTTAAACCTCGAGCTGATGATTCTTCATCTGATGATGACGAAGATTCTACTGGAACGTCCAGTAGTTTTGCTGAAGTTGATCCTATCAACATGACTATAGCAATTCCTCCGAAGTAAGCATTTTTGATTTGTTGGAGTGGCTGCTTATTCTGTCTTTATGTGTTTTCGTGTGAAATACGACTACGATTTTTAACGATGTGTTCTAATAAATCTGTACAAATCCTTTGCGAAAATATCAATTATGTCAAGGATCTAACAGTTTGTTGAAGGTTTTGTAAAAACATTAACTTTACGCCTAAATAATCCTAAAATTCATTTACGCTTTCATCTGTTTTTCTTTGTTGCGACTTTTAAAAAAAAGTTAAATCTATTTTAGTGTTTTGAGTTTAGTTTGAATTAATACCGAAATTATAATCGTTATTTATTCTTCCATAAAGTAATAATAGTAATAAATTAAAGCATAGATAGACAGATAGAAGCATAGACCGACAAAAAGCTTAGAAAAGAGAATTTCTCATAATGCCCCATTCCTCTGATCTGGTAAATCCTTTCCTTGAAAGGTCACACAATCACACTCAGCATGTTAATAACAACATTCCAAACGATTTAGTTCCAGATTTGTCACGCCATTGTAAAAACTAAGAAATGACTGAGAAATGCGTGGAGTAAGGTACTTCTAACATAATTGTCTATTTAACTAGTAATAAGAACATAATATTATGCCAACCAAACAAGTCATGAAAATGCGATTCCTTGATTTATTGTTCATTGTAATCCATTGTGAACTTTTACTTTGTACAACAGTGACACACACACAACTCCTTCTACCTTGAAATATGATCGGTCGATTAAAAAGAAATACGTTCCAGGAAAAGAAACTTATTGTAATTTTTATTACACTTTTCTCATGGTAGGAGAGGCACATTCAACAAAGTACAATTGCCAACCAGTGCATTGTGCTTTCTGTGCACTACTCAAATATCATACAGTACGTCATCATGATGGAAAACCTCTTAGATGATTACGATGAAGCAGCATTTTTTAATGCTCTTCTCCAATATCACAAGTTATTCGTAAGGATGTGCTAGACACTTTGGCATCAAATATTTTTGTACCTAAATCTTGCACACATACACACTTTTAAAAACGCATTGTGTGTAAGCAAAAGTTCTTCTGGACCGTGGGACCTCGACCTCGAAAGCGAACATTAAATAGATACATTAATTTTAATAGATGCTGTGGGTCGGAGGACACATTTAGCTCGTTTGAAACTTGATCACGTGTAATCTACCACGTATTATTAAATTCAAGGAAAGCCTGGGAAATGTAAGAGTTGTTAACACACAAAATATTATAAAATTGGTTGTAGTATAGTAGTTGTAGCCAACATTGTTTCGTGTAGTAATTAAGTATGTAGGTGCTACATCACAGAATCACAGTTCATCAGGCGCAGCATATTTCAGAGAAATGCATTTCATTACATTATTCAATTCCATATTATATATCTATTGTTCCATAGTATGCATAAAAATCAGCTAAATTCTGCTTATTGTACATATTTAAATTTCTATTGGCCTTATTTTACTTTGAGGAAGACATTCTTCATGTCTCATTGAACATATTATAGTTAACAATCATTTTATTTTATCATAATTATTACGATTGATGAACCGCACAACGTATGTTAATTTTTTTACCATTAGATTAAAGCTAAGTTTATATTTATGTTTATTTTGGTAGAGCAACAAATGGGCTGGGCTGCATTCATAATAATGCATCTCGTATGATATTTTTAGTGACAATGTATCTATTGGCTTATTTGTCAACATTATTGCCACTCATATTCTTGGTTATCTCATCATGATCATAATAATAATAACAATAAAATGCTTCTTGTTTTTAACTACTACCTACATAGTATGTATGGGTATGTAGTACATACCCTTTTTAAGTTGCGTTTCTTGTTCCTGGCATAAATTACACGAGATACGACGGATGAAACTGTGTGAATGAGTTTTGCTCACACACTTTTGACTGTTTTCATCACACATCGCAATACAAAATAAAAAACTTAATCCTTCCGCTCCTCATTTAATGGCCGTAAAATGTTGATATGTTCATGTGAAATTTGAGTTGTGTCATCTCTAGCTCCTAAAAGAAGTAATTCCTTCAACCGATTAAGCTCAATTCTCCCCATCCTCGTCATAAAGTGGGGTTGTCTTACGTTCATAATTCCTATTCCTATCAATGAACTCCTCCGGTGTAATGTATGATGCAACTTTAATTGAGCAATTAACAATTTTTAAAGAGTGCTTAATGTACACGTTGAGACTCTGCATGGAACACATAATAAGTTTAGTTCACATTGCGTTTCTCAGACCAGACTCCTCAATGTTTGCTGTACTGACTGATCTATACTGAATTGGAGAAATAGAAAGGAAAACTGAGTTAAAGAAAAGTTATTGAACTGCCGAAAGAAAAAAAGACCACGTCTAAAATATCAGAAATAATTGACCCCGGAAACAGAATACTGCTCCAAATCGCCATGCGTGTGTGTTGTATTGCCCATTTGTTCAATAATTTAAAAGTTGACAAAGGATAATTAACAGCCACTAGTTAGTTACTTTTTTTCTGCAGAATATAAATAGGAAGAATTCACGTCTAATTATAAAACCTTGCCCTATTCAAAAGTGAAATGATCTCTTCTGACATTTATATTATGCGGTATAATGATACAGTAGGCATAGTTTGTTCTGCCCACACCTTTTATCACACTATATTCAAATCCATACACTATGCATTTTAACTATGCAAACTTTTTTATATTATAATTTTCTAATATGTTTACTTGGTATATTATCAGGAAACGGTTCAGTTTCAAGCTTACACAGTGAAATGAAGCAAGTAGCATGATAAAAAGGAGGCTTCAACTGCCAGCTTTTTGCTAAAAATATCTTTTTACCATCTTCCTCAACATTCGCTTTGCATATTCTCAAGAACTGAAATTATAAACAATAAAAGCAATGAACCGCCACCTGCACACTGTACGTGCACTAATACCTAATGACAAAACAATAATCGGGCTTTGTGTTTTAAAAACGGTTTATTTTTGCATGCACTTTTTATGAGTTTTGTAACATTTTGGTGTTTGATTGTTGCGTGTGTTGACTTCATTCGGCTTTCTCGTTCACAAATATACATAGGCATATTTCACTTTAGACAGATCATTTTAGACGCTAAAATTATGATAACAAATATTTTAGGGAGCCATCCGAGCCGATAACGTCCATTACACAGAAGGCTGCTGCCCTGATTCCGTCCTCAAAATCTGAGAAGGTATGTAATTTTTAACAAGTTCTGCATGGTTTGACTTTTTAAGAATATTTCATATTTGTATCATTGTATCTTGTCACATTTCATACGTTCACTTATCACTTGCCCAAGCTTATCTTCATATGGAACACCATTAAAGTTACATAATTAAAGTTACAACTTATGGATGTGTAAACAATGAAGTTACATCCATCTTGTAACTCAAATGATTTATACATTCTTCAGCGCAAATTAAAAATTCATTTCTCTATTAATTCCAAAAATAAATGAAAGTAAGCATGATCCATTTACTTTTGGTCGAGTAAATACCAGCAACCGATCACATTAAATTTTCAAATTCATTAGGATAATTTTATGGAGACTTTCACCTTTCCTCAGTTAGCTCATGTGAGCTTATTTCCATGAAATGTGAGGCAAGACAAAGACATGGATTTCTCTTCTTTTTATGAAAAAGCAATAACGCATAAATTCATTTCATTCTGCTCGCACAACTCCCACTCCCTCTTTCCCTACCTTTGCGTGCAGCGTGATGTAACATGTTCCCCTCACCCCTGTTTTTAATTTCCGGACAGTGTAAGAAATGCATTGTCCAAAACTATACGTAGCTATTTATAAATAACCGTTGCGTATATTATATGTTGTATGTGTGATGTACACATAATGGTGGAATGAAGGTTTGACAGTACAACATTATATACATATAATCAGTAGGTCTGGAATAAATCTTAATCAGACGTTGACCAGTTTGTATCATGATCTTTATCATCTGTCAATATGTCATCAAGTTTCCAATGGACAGAATTACTACATGAGGAAAACTTTTCCTGGAAAAGATGACTCATGGTCAGTCAAAAGCATGTAACTTATCTTAATCGTATTATGATCTAAGTGCGATTTTGGCATTCACCGTAACTTGTACATGTATGTATGTACATGTATTTTTTGTACATATTTAAATACATACATACATTCACACTAATAGGGATATGTAGTTATCGTCATCGATGAATTAGCTTACGAGAGACTTCATAATGACAATTTCATAGAAACGGTTAATTCCTTCCTCATTTCGACAGAATGACACTTTGTATTACAAAAGTACCAAAGTTTGTACTAAAATGTATTTACTGGAGAATGACTCACCTAATTAAACTCTAAATTATTACAATGTTTTGGCTACCCAACTCTTCAAAATCCCTTACATTTCGGCATTTATTATAAAATATCCTGGTGAAATTTTATTTATACATAGTTTGGTTATCAAATTTTAGTAGTCATCAAATTTAAAGTGAAGACAATTTAAATTGCTGACATAATGTATGCTTTTAAATAAATATCGTTTTAATCAAACTTTTACAATGCAACATGTGAACGAGTGAATGAAGTTCCATATAAATATTTACGATATAACTTACTGTTAAAGGAAGAGTGTACATCCAGAAGATGAGTTTCCAGGAGAAGACGATGAAGAATATGAATGTGAATTTATACCATATACTGCCGCTGAGGCAGAAGATGAACTGGACTGTGAAGAATGTGAAATATATAATCTGGACCCAACTTGTCTATCTGGAGAAGATGAGACTGAGGATATTTCCTGCAATGAGACCACTGTACCTATCACCACTCATCATCCCCACACAAAGAGCAAATCCCTTCAAATATCGCAAAACAATTTTAAGATTGCGACCCCTGTCCCGATCCCCAAACCGTCGATACAGTGGGGGGAAGTGAGAAATCAACCACAGAAATCAGTGGAACCACAAAATAAGCAGAGTAAGAAAGAGCAGAACCTTGGGGAACCCAACCGTGAAGAATCATGCTGTGGAAACTTTTGCGATATGTATTGCTATCAAGATCCCTACGTATTTCAAGTTGACCCGTGCCTTGCAGATAGACCTCCATGGACTAATTATGTATATATGTAAATTAGAAATTATAACTACTTTTTCGCACGGTGATACTTAAAAAGGTAACCTTTGGCCATACAGACTAGCGGATCCGCCGGTGGTGACCGATGCCACTGCCACTCTTCAATGTTCAAAGAAAGACTTGCTCGCTATTTGGGGACCGCCGGTAGTACTGGTAGTAGTAAAGGCAGTAAATTCCAACCAACTCAGATTATAGTAGATGAGAGAAATTATTTAATTTCCTCTGCAAAGCCACTGCCACAAAAGCGTCCACTGTGGGGCATTCCTTCGACACAATGGGAAATCGATGCAGTGACTGGAAAACGTGGCTATAAAGAACCCAACATTGACCATCCGAAAACACGTGCTAATTTTTTACCACCCTCCACTATATTTCCTTCGCTTATTTATATAACAAAAAGTAGAGAAAATCGTCAATTTTTGCATGTTTTATTGCCAAAACAGCCCTGCCAACATTTTTCAAGCCGTTATCAATGCACTTGGAAGAAACTTGCCTTATAGATGACGCAGAAAAAAAGAAACGTATCCCTATTTTGTCTTGCGTTACCCCGTATTGTCGTCGAAAATTTCTCCGAGCTATTAACCGACAGTATCGAGGAAAGCGACCCAAGGGAACGCCTCACAGAGATACACCCCTTCCCGAAGAAGATCCGCTGATAAAAAGGCTAATGCAAGAAATGCAGGTAGTATTCAATGAGTTTCTTGGTCGTAAAGTTCCAATAATTTGGATGTACGGAAGGCCAATCAAATCAGTTGCTGGCACCCGCAGAAACTATTGTATGAGTTTAGCTGAGACTCATGGATTTACGTATCTTTCGCTGGATGAGGAAATTGCTATGCTGGCTGCAAGAGGATCCAGAGCGATTCAAGGTGCTTGAATTTTTTAACATAAAATATAAAAATGCAAATGCAATTTAAAAATCAATGCATTTATCGTCCGATATTTACTTCCTTATTTATAAGCTGACAATCCATTATTTGAGGGATTTACCGCAATTGAGAGACTTGCTCTTCCAGTTTGCATCAAACTAGCCACCGATAAAACGTATGAGCTGAACCGTACAGAAGCGTTGGAAATGCTAAAATACCTCATGCTCAAATATTTCCCAACGAAAGGCTATATCATAGACGGTTTTCCTTGGGATAGCATTGACAACGAAGACTTTGAGAAAGCATTTTATCCGGTTGCATGTGGGCTTTACTTTCTGGATTCGTATTGGACGTCTGACAAATCGGTTTATCCTGGAGTTATTCCACCGCTTTACTTTCGAAGAAATATAACTTACAACGAAAACGATGTGGAGGAGGCTTGCGGAAAGTTTGGTTTGAAAACGCTTAAAATTATTGGAGCTGAGAGTTTGCTGGATGATCAGGAAAAGATATTTGCTTTACATGCTGTGGTGGATGAGTATTTGGATGCATACGATGAGGTTCTTGAAGGAAATGAAGAAGTGCTTATGGATGATAGTTTGGAGTACCAAACGTTTGGTGAGACGATGGGATACGGTTTGGATCTTGCTGACTACATACCGAAAAAACCGGAACCTGGAGAAGGTGACCGAGATCAAGGACAGCAACCAGAACCAGAAAGCGGTGAGCCGCGTAAACATTTTCTGGAGTTAGATAAGCTGAAAGAAATGGGATGGGATGGAACTAAAGGAGGGATGGACGAATACTCACCCTCCTGGTTTGACTTGGGACGGTTAAAGGTTACGCCATCACAAAAGCTTAAATCGTCTACTGACAAGGATGGAGAAGAGGGTGAAGACGAGTACGATGAAAGTGGGAAAAAGAAAAAGAAGAAGAAAGGTCACCGCCACAAACATGATGATGGGGATGATAGTGTTGACGAACCTTGTCCCGAAGGTGAGGTTTGTCCAGAGAAAAAGAAGAAGAGTAAGCGTAGCAAAGGAAGGAGAAAGCATCGATGCAGATGCCGATGTAAATGTCATCGAAGAGGAAGAGGACGCACGCGACATCGTGATAGTGATGATGATGATGACCGTGAATATGACAAGAATAGGAACAGGGATCCTTCTCGTCCAAAACGGGCAGGAAGAAGACGTCGTCGTAATGATGATGAAGGTTCTGAAGATAGTGATGATGGTTATCGGGGTGGTGGCGATGAAACTACTGATAAGGACAGAGGACGACCCAAGTATAGAGGCAAATCGAAGGGAAAGAGTAGGAAACACACACCAGACTCTGAATCGCAGCTTGATGAAGATATGGAGGCTGACAGGCCACTAGTATACGATAACAAATGGGGATTTAAAGTAGGAAGGACTCCAGACGTTTATCTACCTCGTCTGAACAACACCACTGGAAAATTGAGATTTGATGAAGTAGGAGCATGACATGACATGACAAGGTCTAAGGCAAATGTGGGAGCGTTTGCACTACCACATTCGCAATCTCATATTGTAGAATAAATAAATGAAAAAATCCGCAATGACAAAATTCGAAAATTAGCTCATAATAATGAAAGCTTTAAAAGCACTGCTTTTGTTATTGTTCTGCAATAAAGAAAAGCTCATCAATATCAACTCAAAAAATATTTCTTACAACTTACCAGGTTTATTTAGTTATATTTCATCATTATTGGAAAAATGGTTTAGCTAATAATCGTACATGCATTAAGCAAATAGAAAAAGCTTTCAATGTTATATTATTCCAATAGTCAATCTTTTAGTTAAAAATATAAATCTTGATAAGCACTA
>JAHZMV010003672.1:0-10448 GCA_027743765.1 Coecobrya sp. COE2
GATCCAAATTGCTGGCCTTCAACCATGTTGTAAAGTTTGAAAACTTCTCTGTTACAAAGTCTGTTAGACGGTCAGATGCAGCAGATTTTGTTTGAAGAATGAGGATGAAGAGAATAAGTTTTGCGAACATTTTCTTGTGTTCCATTGCATATACTGTGAACCCTGTCGTAACTAATGTAATTAGAATCTTTTTTTAAAATTTACTTGTACAAAATGATTCTTGGCAGTTATTATTTTACTGAACCGGTTTCCTTCAATCACACCTTCCAAATGGATTTAAAAAATAAATCGTATACCTTGTTGGCCCAGATTTTAATAATTGGCATGAATAAAAGTAAACAAGTCAGTATCAGTGAACATACGATACCTGCGGATAGAAATTTGTTATTCAAAACTTTTGAGGTCAAAATCATATCATCTGAAGTAGGTCATGATTATCCACTTACAAAAATATATCAATCGCGTATCCATTAATCTGACCTAATTTCCAAGGAATTCGTGCACTCATGTCATTACCATTTAAGATATTCTAATGGGACGATATGCGAGATTTATCTTCCCGCATACCTTGGCATGAGATAAATTATTGAATGTTTCCGACTTATGTGTATAAATATGTGCATATCTTATAAACACAGATTGTACTCGCCGAAGTCTTCAATAGATAAAAATGACAGAGCTGCAATCACTCACGTAGTAATATTTAAGCAATAAGAAAACAAACATGCTATATTATATGAATGAATTGTAAAAGCCCGATATAATTTATCGGTGTTACAACGTTGTAGATATTGTTATGAAAAAAACTTTCAGGATGATGCTGTATCTTATAAGAGGATTTGCTTTGCACTCCAATCTGCCTCCCATCTGCTTGTGATGCTTTTGCCTTACTTAAATCACCACTATTTGATATTCGCCAAGCACCACTGAGAAGACTTTCGGAAAGCTATGATGTTTTGTAACCTGGAAGCAAATGCGGCAATAGTATGGAGAAAAAAGTTATGCATGTTTTATGTAGAAATGATTAATGACAAATGTTCTGTTTATTAACTGATATTTACATTGTTATCCGTTTCATCAAACAGTTTCTGGCCCATGCAATCTACTTTTAAATTTACAGTAAAACAATTTCTTACAACTTAACACTTAAATTTCATATAACATGACTTAACTAATGACTTAAATATAAATAAAAAAACATTCAAAATAGTATCAACCCCAGCCATTAATTTTCTTCTGTTATTCAACTAAATAAGTATCAAACAAAATTCCTAAATGCACATGCAAGTCAACTATGGCGTTAATCACTAAAATATATTCTAGTCATCATCATGATTTTCAGTTCCAGAATTGTCGTCATGTTCACATTCATCATCACTGTTCAACAAAATCTGGAATTGTTTGTTCCCACATTCTCTTGAATATTGCCAAAATCTTCCGTCTTTCTTTTCGATATGTTTTTCTACCGTTAAAAATTTAACAGTAGGCAACGCTTCCCAAAAATTTACACCGTCTGGAACAATTTTCTCATACATGTAGGTCCTCAACTGTGAACTGAACCCTCTATCGTTTCTACAGTGGACTCTCATCGCTTCAATATTCTCCTCGTTAATATCTCGTGATTCAACGAAATGAAGATGAAGGTGTTCCAGCAATGTAAACATTTTGAGAAATTCAAAGCCATGGTCAAGAGCGTCTCCAACACGGAAATATTTTATGCTTGATATCGACGGCAGATTGCAGTTTTGGTCGTTTGTAACTTTCCAATTCCCCAATAATAGCATTTCTTCAATTTCCAATCTTGCAAGGAGACCGAAAAGTTTATTTATGCAGATTGTAGTGTTATCTGATGTAGTAAATGAAAGCTTTCTTAAAACAGGATAATTTACTTTCCTCAGGGAATCTAATGACTCAAAGTCTAAGTCATAAAATCCGCAAGTCTGAAGGCACAATTCGCTCAGGTTTGGAAAAACTTTAGGGTTAGTAAAGATTCTTGAATCGATTTCAACCTCAAGCCGTTTTAAATTACTAATCCAACTAGAAACTGCAAAAGCATTGGATAGAGAGTTATCCCCATCGTGGCTCAAATCTCCAACAATTAGAGTGTCCAAATTTGGTAGTTGTGGAATTATGGTAGCAAACTTTGCGTAAAACATGTCTTCAAGAATATCAAAATAATTAGGCCGTTGAGGAATTGCGTTAGCAGGCCGTGCAAACACCATCGCATCAAGGATCTCTACAAGATTATTGCCCTCCACCAGTAAGTTTATATTCAAGAATTGAACATTTGAGGTGCACGAGAGGCACTCAAAAATCTTCCTGAATAAACTTTCTACTTCTTTCACTGAAAATTGATGACTGGGTGCAACTTCAACTGTGAATTCAAAATGGGAGATGTGTTGGCCATATTTTTTTAGGAATAACAAACTTGCATCCAAAAATTCATCATGAGGTGCATTTAGGTACAGGTTATTCATTCTTAAACGTCCAAATATGAATGGGTTCCGGGGATGATTCAACATGTCGTTGTAATAACGTTTGACCATTTCAGTTCCAGCTAACGTGATTAACTGGGCGTCTTCTTGGATGTAATTAAATTGACCGTAAGTTACGTTGCGTCTGTTAATTCCATTCGGGTTATAGGGATGACGGGCAGGGTGGTTTTTGAAAAATGATTCAACCACGTCGCACCAACGCTTTGACACTCCGCGTAAGGCCAGCAAATTTTTAACAGGGTCGTCATCGAGAAACCGGTTAAATTGCCTGAATATGTGTGGAAAGACCTGTTGAATTTAAACCAAAGTAATCAATAAATTAAATTGTTGAACCAATCGGTTTCAGTATGCATGAATTTATATTTTACAATTTTAAAGGTCGACAGATGTGCACGAATTTTGTTATCGAATTAAAGATTTCCTTACCCCGTCAATAAACCAGTTTGTCTTCTTTCCATGAAACACATAGTCAAGTTCTGGATAAGCAGCAAGCACTCTTTGAATATCTTTGCTGTCCTCCACAGAGTCAAGAATCATTTCCCATAGCTGAAAAGTAATTTAAATAAATAATTAATTATTGGTTAATGATCACTGCGAATACCTATTCACTTAATTTGAAGAATTAAATATAAACAATGCGAATATAAAAAGTATTTCACCTCTTCAGGAAAGATTGCAATGCAAGTTGGCGGAGTGTAAATTACTGGATCCGGTTCTTCTAGCTTCGGTCGTTTTATTTGCTGCGTGTCATCGCTGTAAAAATTATCGGATTCATTCCAGCTTGGATTCGGGCTCTGACCACGTTTTGAAATCATTGTAAATGAATTAAATACGAAGTCTTCCTTAAGTAAATATTTCCAGGTATAATTTGTTAAAAACCGGAACAAACTACAAACTAGCAAATCACACCGAAACACTAAATGTAACTGATTTCTCACTGTCTTGAGATGAGATTATTGCATTATTTCAAAAGACTGCGTCTGGTGAGGACATTCACTGAGGAGAGAAAACCAAGTACTGATCAGCAAAGAAGCAAGTGCATAGAATACAATTTCTTTTGGCATTCAAGGGTAAAATATTTGTCAAGATGTATAGAGTCATTTAACTCAGGATTATATGATACCCAATGGTCCACACGTTCGTATTTGTGGTAATATATTATATCTTATTTTCTTAGTCTAATCCCGTTGGTGCATGTGTAGAAAACCCAAATGTTTGAAGTACATAGCTATGAAGTTCTGAGGTAAAATGATGCTCCTGAATAAGGAAAATTAGTGCGGCTACTTCTTCTTGAATGCCCATATTAGTCCGGTTCTATTATTGTTCCAAGAAGAAAAGAGAGAAAAAAGGAACCACTTAATCCGTGAAATTTAAATATCTGTGGACATTATGCATAACAAAGTACTTAAGATATTAACCGAAACATCCATATAAGCCCTTCAGCTTTGATAATACACATGAGAGTAAAGATTTGGTACGAAAATAAGTTTTAGCCGGTTTCACAAAAATATTACGTACCTCAAAAATAGTCGTCCGCATTCACATATATTTTGACTGCATGTACCTTACTAGGATTTATTCCGAGACAAACATTCATGGGAATTCCATTCGATTTTATGTAATAGGTAGTGGCAACCTCAGTAAATTTCTGGCGGTATCTCAATAGAATGATAATTTCCTTCTACACCACAATCGTCACGTATTCCCTATTAAACCCAAATTTATAAAACGAAATTGACGGTTTACGCTTTGTTTGCTAAAACTCATTAAATCCCAACAAACTAAAATATCAAAACTAAGCTTGTATATATGTACTGTACCAGTAAATATTCTTGCAGGTTTTATTTATTTTAATATGAATGACATTGTACAATGCAGTAAACATTTAAAACACATGATCCATATTCTCCACATATAATGTTTTATTTTTATAATCAGCAGCAACGTTCATTCCATTTTGTACATTTATATATTTCCATTTGTGTATGTCGCTTAGATATTTCGAACGATTAACATAACGTAGCAAAGTTACGTAATTAATAATGTTAAAGTTAGGAATCTGTGAACAATTTCGTTGTAATAAATTTTAGCATACTTAAAATAACCATGCAACTCCACTGAATAATATAATGCTAATTTCCTTAATAAAAATGAATAGTCAACGACTATTATTTCCAAATGTTACTGAAATCATTCGGCATGTTTAAATGCTAAGGAACGTTTACAATATTAATAACAAAACAAGAAGTCCCAATTTAGCGGCGTTCCTCTACATCATTTGTACTCCGCTTCACATATGGTTTCAAGAATGCAAAAATTGCACGATTTGCATATGAACGTGTGACTTGACACGAACAGTACTTTAATTTATATTTTCATAGGTTTATTCTTTATAATCAAAATATTCATTGCCATGCTTTAAGTTAATATTGGTATTTCTTTACTTCCTAAATTAAGCAGGCATTATACAAATTGTAATTGTTGCAATCAATAAACAATGAACAAAATATTAACAGCCAGACTAGGCTTTGTGTTTGCAAAAGTATATAGGTACAGGAAACATAATTCTGTAAGTGTTTAAGTTAAATAAAAATGTAGTTACCTATAACAGAATTCTAGAATTCTTGCTTCATGCTTTTCTTTCTATATTTAATGCGTTAGATATCTTGTAAAACGAAGAAAACTAGTTTTCGTAGTTACAGAATTCAGCTTGGCCATACAGCAGTACACAACTCAATTAAAAATAAATGTTCGTTTTTGGTATTGCTTCATACATTTCAAATTAATCTAATTGTTGTAATAGCTAGAATATTATTCATAAGTGCGAAAACATAAAATTCATCCACGCTCTGCACGTTTATCCGTTCAAAGTTTTAATTCAATAAATATGTTTTGAAAACATTGAAAATTCGACAATTGTAAATTCTAGTTTTTAGTGGAAAGAATAAAAGATTGTATTGATTTACATTTTTTATTAGTAAGGTAGTCTTACAAGTGGAATTTACAAACACGACATTTTAGAACTCATGCATTTTATTGTAATTTATATGGCAAAAATATTTTGATAAGATACTTTATACGTCATTTCATTATCCTTCATTTCAAGTTAATCTTTACATTGAGTACCTTGCAACTACATTGAAAACGGTTTGAGTGATAGTAAACCAACGTATTCGACCTGTTTAATAACGATGCTGGCTTTAAATTAATTTTCAAATGCTCAAGGGAAGTATTATCAAAATGTAAAAAACAATATTGTTAAACTTGAATAATGAATCGAAAACAACCAGGGGAACATGGTTCAGTAGAATGTTTTCTTGACATTTATAAAGTTAAAATCTAATTTTATATCACTCCCATATCCTTATTCCCTTGAATCAGAAATGGACCTCCATATCATATAGTAATACAATCTTACTACCAACTGAAGTAAACACACATTTATTGACATGACTAATTGTAATTCGATGGTGTATTCGTGAAGCTTCCTTAGAGGCTAGGCATTTGCTTGGGAAAATAAAAATTATTTATTACTAACTTATTGTTACTATAACAGTGGAATACTTTACAAAACAAATTGGCATAAAGCGTCGTTGTGTTTTTAAGCATCGTTTTCGAACATATCTTCTGAAACAAATTTTCTCTCATGTGCGTTCTTTTGTGGGTATTTGCAGGTTTTAAATTATGTCAATATTGACGAGTGACTAGTGGACAGAAATAATAATGATATTTATATGAGGATTATGTTTATTTCTTAATTTGGACGGTGATTTTTAAATAATTTTAAGGAGGTGTTTAAAAAAGTACAAATGCCAGCGAAAGGTATCAGAAACTAAAGAATGCAATTGTGTTGTGGGAGGTTCACCATGGACCTTCGAGAAGCAGTTCGGAATGCGATGATGTTTTATAAATTTCAATCTGTAAGCTGGAAGAAAATTGTTCCAAGAATGCGGAATAAAACTATTTTATTTGAAACGGTTAGAGATAAGTGTCTTTGTTTATTAACGGATAAATACATACTTATTTGTACTATTAAACAAAATCTGTTGCATACAAGTTACTAGGAATTTTAAAGTAAAACCATTTTTTCAACTTAACCTATTAAACTTATATTTATAATATCATTTAACTATGGTGGTAAAATTAGAAATAAAAAGCATTCCAAATAATTTCAAGTCCAGCAATTAATTTTTTATCTTATTGTCAAGCATAAAAAGATTGCAGAACAAACATCCAACCCAAAGGTATTAAGTACACCTAAACAACTATGACGTTGACCACTAAAATATATTCTAGTCATCATCGTCTTCTTCACTGCTAGAATTGTAATCATGTTCATATTCAGCATCATCATCCCTTTGAATCTGAAATGGTGTGTTACCACATTCTCTAGAAAGTTGCCAAAATGTGCCGTCTTTTCTTTCTATAAGTTTTTCTACCGTTAACAGTTTCACAGTTGGCAATTCGTCCCACAAATTTACACCGTCTGGAACAACGTTATCATACATGTAGGACCTTAACTGTGAACTAAATACTCTCTCGCTTCTAGCGTAGGATCTCATTGTGTGAGTATTCTCGTCGTAAATCTCTCGTGATTCGTCAAAATGAAGGTGAAGGTGCTCCAACGATGTAAACATTTTGAGAAAACCAAAGCCATGGTCAAGAGTGTCACCAACGCAGAAATATTTAATGCTTGAGATTGGCGGAAGATTGCAATTTTGGTCATTTGTAACTTTCCAGTTCCCCAATAGCAGCATTTCTTCAATTTCCAATCTTGCAAGGAGAACGAAGAGTTTCCTCACACAGATCGTAGTGTATTCTGATGTAGTAAATGAAAGCTTTCGTAAAACTGGATAATTTACTTTGTTCAAAACATCTAATGATTCAAAGTCTAAATCAATCTGTCCACAAATCTGAAGACACAATTCACTCAGGTTAGGAAAGATACTGTTACTGTTAGTAAATATCCTTGAATCTGTTTCGACCTCAAGCCGTTTTAAATTATTAATCCAACTAGAAACCGCAAATGCATTTGATAGAGAGTTATCCCCATCGTGGCTCAAATCTCCAACAATTAAGAGTGTCCAAATTAGGTAGTTGTGGAATTACGTTGGCAAACTTTGCATAAAATATGTTTTCAAGAATATCAAAATAATTTGACCCTTGAAGTATTGCATTAGCCGGCTGTGCAAACACCATCGCATCAAGAATCTCTGCAAAATTACCTCCTTCCAGCAGTAAGTTTATTTTCAAGAACTGGACGTTTGGGGTGAATGAGAGGCACTCAAAAATCTTCCGGAATAAGCTTTCTACTTCTTCTACTTCAAACTGGTGATTGGGATTAACTGCAACTGTGAATTCAAAATTGGAAATATGGTGGCCATACTTTTTCAGGAATAACAAACTGACATCCAAAAAGGTTTCATGGTGTGAGCGTTGGTCCATATTATTCATTCTTAAACGGCCAAAAATTAATGGGTTTCGTGGATGATCCAGCATTTTGCTGTAGTAACTTTTGACCATTTCTGTTCCAGCCAACGTGATTAACTGGGCGTCTTCCTGGATGTAATTAAATTGCCCGTAAGATACATTGCGTCTGTTAATTCCATTCGGATTGTAAGGATGACGGGCAGGGTGGTTCTTGAAAAATGATTCAATCACGTCGCACCAACGCGTTGACACACAACGTAAGGCCAGTAAAATTTGAACATTGGTGGCATCGAGAAACCCGTTGAATTGCTTGAAAATGTGTGGAAAGACCTGTAAATTGTAAGCAAATCCAGAAATAAATTTTATTGTCGAATACGCCGGCTGCGGTGTTGATGAATTAATATTTGAAAAAGGCGGGTCGAATAATATAAACGAATTTTGTGATCAAATTAAAGATTTCCTTACCCCGTCAATAAACCAGTTTGTTTTCTTTCCTTGAAACAGATAATCAAGTTCTGGCAACGCAGCAAGGATACTTTGAATATCTTTACTGTCCCCCGCCTTGTCCAGAATCACTTCCCAAAGCTGAAAAATCATTTCAAAGTTTAACTATCTATTAGTCAATGGTCATTTAGTATACATATTCTTAAATATTAAAGAAACAACTCACCTCTGCAGGAAAAATTGCAAAGCAAGTTGTTGGAGTGCACATTACGGCATCCAACTCTTGCAGCTTCAGCCGTTTTATTCGGTGAGTGTCGTCCCTGTCGGAACGATCGGATTGATCCGAGATTGTATTCTTTCTCGGACCGCGCACTGAATTTATCATTGTAAACGAATTTGATGGAAGCAGTCTATAAGTAAATATTCGGTGGTTTAACTTGTTAAATATTGACACAATCAACAAACGAAAGACTAACAAAGTGCATTAAAAACAATAAATGGCACTGTTTGCTGACTTGGAATGTTTTAGATGAAATAGTAAAAGTATATCAAATTTACGGAGGTCGTTTACTCACGACACAAAACAAGCAACTGACCAGAAACAAATCTGTTGGCTTTCATGAACCTAATATTTGCCAGGATATATGCAGTGATTTCATATTTAATTATGGTACCCCATAATCCATACGTTCCACTCTGCGCTAATACTTAGGTTTTACTAACCTGTTTTCTGAATAAGAAGGCACAACCTAAGCCGCTACACTTAAACAGGTATGGCAATTATGCATCCCAGAATACCAGAATAGAATATAATAGAATAAGGCGTTAACAGTAACATCCATGTCACTAATCCCTTCAGTTTTGATGAAAAGCATAATATGTGTGAACGCAAAAAATCGCATGGAAAGGAATTGTCCTCCGTATTCACATACAATGTAATTGTAGGTACCTAACTGGTATTCTTCCAAGACAAACATTCAAAAGATTACCATTTGATTTTATATAGTGGGCATATGCGCTATGCAACAAATTTCTGGCGGTTTCTCTACACAATGATAATTCACGTCTGAAACACAATTGTCACGTAGTCATTATAAGACCCTTTATCCTTAAAGTAAATATGTGTTCTTGCTTTTAACGGTTATATCTATTTCATGCATCCATAACGAACTAAAGGATCAAAACTAAAGGTTGTATGCATATAGATATAACAACGCTCGTAAATATTTTTACAGGATTGATTAAATTAAGCATAAAGGTTGTCGTTCAATGTAGTTAAATTTAAAAATAAAACGATTCATACTCTGAATGTGAAACGCTTGATTCTTTATCCTAAGCATAGCGCATTTCATTTTGTACACGGCATGTACTTCTCATGTCTATTTTGCTTAATGATTGCATTAAATTAGAATAATACTAGTGCAAGGTTACGCTATAAACAATGTTAAACATTTTTAATTATTAAAGCTTATTTTCCATAATTCTAGCAGCTTATTTTTTTCCTGGGAAGGAATTTTGTGTCAAAAAAGCAATATAGCGGATGGCTGCATCAAAAAATGTATACAAAGAGTCACTACTCCATTAAAACTATATACGCGTTTTAGATTTAACCTTTTGATGCTATCATACTTATATGATATAGAACAATGATGCCTAAATTGTCGAAATACCCCCATTCTAAAAATGCGCTCCTAAATCTAGGTTAAATGGAAATATGGCTAGCTAAAACTCAATAGCAAGAATGCCCGTGTTTCCTACTTCATTTTTGCAGTATTTTTATTAACTAAAGTGTTATTTAGACAAATCTGTAAATGGGGATTTTTGAAGAATGGGTATATTTATGGGTAAATTATCACCGCCCTAGTCACATTAATTTGTTTTGGATCTTGAGCTACCTGCGAATTGCTTTGTACAAGATGCGTTCAATTTTTTGGTATGTACATAAATCTTTTTTATTTCGTGATGCAGAAAATATTCGAATCTCCAATTATATTTTACTCTGGCTTTAATTGACTGAGCTTTTTGCATCATAAGTTAATTATCTATGTAAATATCAAATTTTGTAAAACGGCTGGTTAC
>JAHZMV010003673.1:0-12122 GCA_027743765.1 Coecobrya sp. COE2
GTTAAAATACATTATGAGAACAAGGATACATTTACCTAAATTAGAAATTAGCACAATCTATTTTTACAAAGCTGTTTTTGGTATGACTTGTGATTCTAAACAGTCTAAACTATCTCTACTGTTTTGAAATGATGTAAAAAATTAATGATAATTCTAATATGTTCATATCAATTTAGTCTTTTGTTGATAGTTCTATAGAGATTATTTTTAACAAGTTTTAATTTTAATAATTTTAATACTCAATTGGCAGTGATATTAAAAATGTGTTAGGCCAAATGAAAATTTGATAGAAAACTCATAGTAAACCAAATATATAATTATTACATTCTTACTTAAAATTAACCACTTTAGTACTAATTAACCATAACCACTATACATAGGTCAGGTTTGAAGCACCATACTCTGATTCAAACTGTTCATCATTTCATTACCAAAATTGGTTAAAATATCCAACATATTGTTAAAGCTAGCTACGACTAATGTTCTGCTACAGTATGTACCTGGTCCGAAATCGTCAGACTTAAATTCAACGGGCATTTCGATAAACGGTAACAATATTTTTTTTAGAATTTACTTCTACGGTTTGTGCGCTTATAAAAAAGTAAATAAAATTTGCAGGATATCGGGGTCTTTAACTGCTGAAAACTTCTAAAATTTCAAAATCTGATTTGTGACTGAAGAATAAACGTAAAATGTACGGGCACATTTCAATATAATGGACACACAATTTTGGGAACGCATATATACAGTTAGGAGAATAATTGAGCGCTCACTAGTACTTTCGTTTTTCAAACCTGATTATCTAGTTAACTGCTTAGCAGATTCCAAAATTTTCAAAAGTATATGAAAGAACATTAATTTGTGCATCATATACCCACAAAAAGTTGGCTAACAATTCCACCTTTCTAATCAATTACAGCGATTTTTAAAAAAAAATATAGCATTTTGACAGCTAAAAATTGTTTGCACGATTTCAAAATTAGACCAATATTTAACTAGTTTTCATCAATTATCGTTGTGTTAGCATTTTATATGTTGCAAATATGTATACCTAAACGATTCTGTGACTCAACAGGCAATTGCGAAGGACAGATTGGATTGTGATGGCGGAACCGGAAGTGCTACTTCCGGTTTGAGACATTATAGTTAAAACTTGGAAAAATTATAACAGTTATCCAATTTATTATAGGAAATTTTTTCACAAATATTCTATTAGGTTTTGATCTGTTTTCTAGCCAACCATCCCATATTTCCTGTATGTTTCTCAAAATAATCCTTTGTGTTCGTTGGTTTCTGCTTCGGTCATTACACAGTTCCCCGATGATTTACCTTCTAGGACCAACAATTTCAAGCCTACAACCAAGCATTACGTTGCAAAATACGCAAGATTTCATCAGAGTTCATAGTAAAATCAATTTACTGATGGTTTTAGGGTTATATGGCTATTATACATACCTACGAAATGAGTAATATACATCCAAGACGGATGGTCGAACGCATACTGGATAATTAAAAGTTTAGTTCTAACTTGTCGGCCACCATAAGACCCAACGAGGGTTATTTTTGTTACATTACTACCAATAAGCCATTTCCAGTAGTGTATTGACAAGGAAACATGTTTTATGTCAAACAAATAAAATTTCATCTTACTCCACTGAGCGGTCACTGGATTATAATATGTTGAACCGGTCTGGAACTCTTCCATTTCAAAATAACAGGCGACGGTATGCCTGCAAATTTTTCCGGCTTGATTTTTTATCGTTTCTCGCGGTTAATTGTAGCGTTTGACACGTTTGTTTATGATGAACTCAAACAGAATATGCATTTCTCTACCGGTAAAAGTTCTTTGTTTTCTTAGTATGGAGATATTTGCGATACTACCGGTTTGTATATGTAACATATCCATGCCAAAAATAATATTCTAAGGAAAACGAAGCGTACTTGCCAATTTCCTATAACAGCTTACACTTATATCACGATTTAATCATGGTGAACGTAATAAGTCTCAAACCGGAAGTAAGCACTTCCGGTTCCGCCATCACAATCCAATCTGTCCTTCGCAATTGCCTGTTGAGTCACAGAATCGTTTAGGTATACATATTTGCAACATATAAAATGCCAACACAACGATAATTGATGAAAACTAGTTAAATATTCGTCTAATTTTGAAATCGTGCGAACGATTTTTAGCTGTCAAAATGATATATTTTTTAAAAAAATAGCTGTAATTGATTAGAAAAGTGGAATTGTTAGCCAACTTTTTGTGGGTGTATGATGCACAAATTAATGTTCTTTCATATACTTTTGAAAATTTTGGAATCTGCTAAGCAGTTAACTAGATAATCAGGTTTGAATAACGAAAGTACTAGTGAGCGCTCAATTATTCTCCTAACTGTACATAGAAGTTAATAATAACCCAAATAATATACAATTAACAAAAACCTTCTATTTTACTAAAATAGATATGTTTATTTGTATTTTTGTTTTTGAAGCAGTGCAGCTTCATCATATAAGATACACTCGTCTTTGTAGTACGCAGTGCGGAAGACCCCAAGAAAGCGATATACAAAGTAGTACGCATAATTATGATACATCCGATATGTAAATTGGACTGACTTTTTTGAAGTTTGCATATACCATAATTTCTAAAGGTTTGGGTTTTTAGTTTTGAAATTTCATACAGCAGTTTAGAATATAGTTTCGAATGTCCATACAAATTTTGAGATAAATCCATTGATGCCCAAAAAAGTATCTGTACTTGTAAGTGAACTAAAATTAAATCTTCGCTGTTTACTATACGTCGGCCAATACAGGCTCCTTTGTCCTTACAACGACAATACTTAACCCCTTTTACTTTCTTTTCAAATGTATATAATGTGTTCTTATGTTGATGTTTAAATTTTTACCTGGTTAAATTTAATTTAAATTAAAGGCGCTTGGTTATCAGTTTAGCTTAGACAGTTATGGAATCCATTTTGAACACATCCTGCTTGCCAGGAATTACAAATGACACCGAATCATGCTTTTTGAAATGAAAGGTGAAAAATGTTGGATGCTCAAAATTAAGTTAAGTTTCGGTCATTCAATAATGCTAATTCGACAATATGCCCTTTCGACAAGTGAAAGTAAATGCAATTGTCGATTCGACAAGAAAAAGCCATTCGACAAGTAAATTTTGGATATAAAATTTCTGTAGGAATCCTAGGCACTAAAACTTTTTCTTGCTTATTATGGGCTCCCGTTTTTGGTTTTTGGTTTCTTCAAGAGAGATATTAATGTTCTGGTTAATATATGGAATAAATGCAAGGCTGATGGGTACTACGACAGAAAAAAATAGACAATTCTATTCATGTGAGCAAATGTTAAGAAAAAAAATATTAAGACTACCACGGATATAAAAATATACATAGGAATCTCAATGCTCCACAAATACACACTACGAATAGGTTTATACTTCTTACAAGAATGCATAGGAAAATCAGGGAATTAGGTCACTAGCATGTAAGACTTACTCTGAAAAAAGTAGCCAAATATAAATACATTAATTGAACATGAGCTCTAGTTCACAAAATGCAATCGTGTTCACCTCATATAAACATTTTACAAAACAAACCCTATTACTAACTGAAATCAATACAAATTGGGACGATCCACACATATTAAAATATAATATATAATAAAAACTTTACCAAATTTGAAGAATAATTATTGTATCCGCTAACTTTCAAATAACGTTCGTCTGTTTACCTTGACGAAATTTATCTTTGCAGGTGCTTCCGGGTGGTTTTATTCTCTACTAAATTCGACATACCTAAAAAGAAATATTTTCTAACAGGAGACTTAGAAAATATTCCAATAAGTATGTCAATTTGTATATCATGTCAGGACTCGTGAAATATGAATATTCCTGTTGCAATACCAAAAGTGCATTATTATTCAAGTTACTCTCGGCAGTATGTAAATACACTGCCGAGAAAGAATGTAGTTAAGCTAAAAGTGTAACAATAAGAGCATCTTCTTCAGCGGGAATAAAAAGCCCAGCCGTCGTCGTGATCATCATCAGTTTGTTGCTCTATTTTGTTGCGAGATCATCACGAAGAATACCTAGTTAAGTTTCTGACTCTTCACTAGTTGAGCTAACTCCTAGAAAGTTTAATATATTTTTAGGACAACTTGGAATTCCTCTTTGTGAGACGCTTCCAAAGTTTCAATCTCACGACACCCCAAACCTAGCACAAGATAAATTGTGAAAACATAATTCACTGTATTTTATTTTATTTACGCATTATCGACAACAGTCAACAAGGTATGTTAAGTAAATGCTAAATATTTCCACTAGTTTACATATATAGGCTGACGCATTTTTGTATGCCCTATGGCTGTACAGGTGAACCTTTGTCATAATAATATTTTACTTTGCAAATTTATATACCTGACACAAGCGTTCACAGGACTTCACAATCACAGGTTATATACAGTTACACGAGACTTCAAAATCACTCCGAACATGAACGTCATTTCCAAAACTCAAATGATTTTAATAACCAAATACGATTTTTGATGCGACGTAATAAGCAACGTTGTGAACAAAAGTTTGGTTTGTAGCACCAGCAAACAATTATAAATGTTTACCCAAATCAAATGACCCCTAAAATATAAACAAAATGACTTATGTGCTTAGAAATAATAGTTTAAGGAATTAATTCGTCGATATTTAATAAATATTATAAGATCTGATTTAGAAACAAATGTGGATTAACCTAAACTACAAATTAAATTATTGTAAAATAATGTTTGAATTTAGATGATATTTCCGTGTACGTTCTTAAAGTTGTTGCGTCGAACAATCAGTAATTATGCGCTCAATGTAATTTAATTTGCAATTTGTTTTTATTTCCATTAAAGCTTAGTCGTTTAATGATTAAACATTACAATATTTAATGACTTTTAGCGAATTAACTAAAGTTGTCACGGTCCCTGTATACCCAAAATCAGTCATCTTTATCTTTTCCAGCTTTCGCGTCTCTCTCTTGTACCCCTTTCCGCATATTGTTATACTTCCCTCCAACTACATTCATCTAAAATATGTAGAAATTTGTGTTATTATTTAACATCAATTAAATATGGATGAAATAAATTAGTAAAAGTGTTTGACCGTATGGGAAGAATGACAAATTCGTTACCATGTTTTGAAGTACAATCAGCATGATAAGTGTAATTGTTAATGGACGAATGAAGTTCATATTATCCACTTCGTGAAGGAATTTGAAGTTTGTGATTTTCACCTATCACCGAATCTGCTAAATGCGTCTCTTCCCTCTACAGAATTTATAATATTGAACAAGGTATATTTTTACACGCAGTAAAAATTTTGGTGTTTGGCATATCCGTGCATCAAGACATTTTACTGCATTTTCTTTTTTATTACACAATACCTGAGAAACATTGCGTCAATATAAACATCGATATGTAACGTCAGTCTAAAACAATAGAACATTGTCCAAATCTTTATTACTTTCTATCGGAGATTGCTTCGTAAATTAAAATGTGAATTTGATATGATTTGATTTTATAAGCAAATCCTCATGACTAAATAACGTACAAGATTGCTTAATTCTGAATATGTGTTGTATGCTTGTCAGTTGATAGAGTATGGATTTTGATAATACACGCATACTAGTACATCTATTTATTGAGCATTGAGTTTGCCACATTTTCATATATTTATTTTGTCTCCGTATGTAATTAATTTCCTAATATATATCGAATAAATCTCCAATGTCCGATCGGAGTCACAAAATTTTCTTCCTGTAACAGCTTAGTATTAGGTCAATCAGCCATTACTCCTTAGTATCAGATCACTTGCGCACGACAGATTCTCTGACGCAAGTGATGACTCGGGTAATTTGATGATTGCTGACTCATTACATGAATTCGTCATATTATTTATTACATTACATTTTTTTAGTACATCACGTATTGATATGAGCTGTGGAAATGGTATGCCATTTGCAGTAATGGACCATAGAAATGATGTTTCTATTTTATGAACACCTACATAGAATCCTATACTTCCGTATTACTGTATACAGCCCAGTAGTCCGTTTTTACTCAAATAATATAAGCGCCTGTGTTGATTCATATAGGTCTTACCAATAGCATGTACTTATTTAATTTCATGTAAAGACGGACAATATCCTAAGGTGTACAATGCAAGTTATAATTTGTCGTGACAACATATTTCGTGAAGCTGTAATGCCATAACTTAATTGAATTGAGTGTGACGAACATCTAAAAATGCATCGCATTATTTATAAAACAGTAAATACGGCTTGTTTTGTCAAAATTTGATGCTATGAGGTATGTGTTTGCTCGTAAAAAATATGTGAAAAGAATGAGCGCTCAAAGGACAGTGAAAGTATTAAAACATACATGGGCCGTTTTGGATGACATGAGTTTTTGGCCGAATCTTGCGCCATACATTCTTTATACCTTTCCTACTTGTTTAAATAAAAGATAAATAAACAATCTCAATATTTCCTTGCCAATATCGGAATTAAAAAAAACATTCAAATTTGGGCAATGCTTATCATAATAATCGTTGAAAATATATTATGCAAAT
The DNA here is from genome assembly GCA_027743765.1 of Coecobrya sp. COE2. Classification (NCBI taxonomy): domain Eukaryota; kingdom Metazoa; phylum Arthropoda; class Collembola; order Entomobryomorpha; family Entomobryidae; genus Coecobrya; species Coecobrya sp. COE2. The sequence continues at coordinate 6,623 of JAHZMV010003673.1, forward strand.
GAGTTTGGTTTACCACAACACTTTACCATTTTTTATGATGAATGCGATCCAAGTATCAGCTTTCATTTGTTAATGGTCGTTACAACTAAATTGAAATAATCTATGGAATTACTGATTCATGAATTATTTTGTCAGGAAAAATTATGAATTCGTACGAATGTCCGAATATAAATAACACAAATCAAAATACACAAAAACCTTATGAACATGGAAGGTAAAGTAATTAACAGTGATAATTATATTAAAGTTTACGACAACTTCATTGTTGGCGAACATTTTAAATCCCAAATTACACAACAAAACGTTTTTCTCTGTTCCTTTGAAAAACAATCATTATTACCCTACAAAAAACTGTATCAAGAGTAAAGTCAACAATGCAGCCAATAATCAATAAATTTAAACTCATCTCAATGATTTGTACCGCCAATTTTACCTTGCTATTATCGCATAATGATTTTTTTTAAATAATAAATTCATGTTTTCAAAAATATACAATGTTGGACCTAATTCAGATTATAAACTGTTATAAAAAGTTGTTGCATAAAAATTCAATTCAATTTCAAAATAAAGATTAAAAATAATACAAATATTACCGTAAACCATAATAAGAGCAGTTAACAGATGCAACTTGTCGCGTAACATTTCCACATAAAACTTCTCAACCTAAATTTATTGTTAGAATTATAAGCATCAAAAAATGTGAGCGTCATAATCTGACTTAAATGCTGTGCCCGAGAACAAATCCAAACATCTCATTCTCCTTGACCAGACTGAAGCATGAATATTGATCCCACTGTGGCGACGAACTGGAATATAAAATATTTTAAACATACTAAACGCGAGAGTACTTCGAATACATACCATATATTGCAGTTATTGTTATTCACCATACCTTCAAGATGAAAGCTTCATTTACAAAGAAATCTCCTCTACCAACGCCAATGGGATGCTTTTTCATGTTCCTCAATAGTACAGCAACATTCTTCTCTATCCCGTTAATTTCGATAGTGGTTCGACATTCGGAACAGTTAACGATGCATTCTTCGTATTTTTCATTCTGAAGCAATTCAAATGTATAACACATTATGTATTCATTAGTATCATCGAATTTTTCATCGAATCGAATTTAAGAACATGAATTGGTCTAATCAAATTATTTGGTAATTATATTTTTTGAAACATGTGTGGACATTTTTGTATGTAGAAATATGTTCTTATTGTTATGAAATAATTTTACCTCATCTGCCGACAATTGAACCAAGTAGTATGTCAATGAAATTTTGATTACGCTGACAAAGTTAATCAGGAGTCCCACGCTAATCGGTTCCTTTTTGAGGACCAGGAGGAGAAAGTAGGAAATCAACATAATGTTCTGTATATGGAGTAACTTGATCAATTTCCCAAAGACCTGATGTATGTCGTCACACACTCCCCTTAGGTCTTTATAATGGTTCCAATGAATTGATAATGGACAACGCCTATCGCAATCTTCTTTTTTGCTAATTTCAAGAGAATTTGTAAAGTGACTTTGTAATACAAAAATCTGGATTGCTATAATTGGCCACAGGTCAAGCATTATACATGAATGCAGTATGCCACAGTAGTTCAACCAGCTATCTATGATGGCAAAAACTTTGACTTCATTCGTCATTTTTCCTCCAAATCTCTCAAATAAGTAACTATCTGCTTCTGCATAATTTTCCGCCGTCCAACGGAAGAGGTAGTCACCCATTTCAACTGCACGTGCTAAGATGGTCTCTCTAAAGGTCCAGGTAGGAAGATCCGTTTCCCCAAAGAACGTACTTAGTCCAGACAGAAGCATTGCCTGCGTTGCCACAAAAATTGCTATAAATTTTGCCCAGCCTCCTTTCGTTGCGGTTCCGTTATTGTTAACCTTGTCTATCTTCTGTAGTAAATTTGTTATCCCAGTGGACGAAGTAGCAAATAAGGCCACGTGGTAGACTCTAATGAAGCAGTTTGCAAAGTAGAATCCAAATGTGATGAAATTAATCATAGTTTCCTTATTTTGAAACTGTATCCAGTAGAATTTTCCATCACCAAAGGACTGAACAAGAGAGGATACAGCGAATGTCCAGAACAAAACCTGTTGACATATTATAAATGTGTTGATCAATAACTTATGAAGGGGCTAATCTTTTTTTAAATCAGGCACAAAAACAGGTTATGTGTCCTTGAAATACAAAACGAAACATGCATAGAAATAGACACAAAATGGACAATATTACTGCTTTCTGCAAACCTTATTTTTAGTTAAGTGAATTTATAGATTTCTGTTTTAAAATGGCATGCAGTCATTCGTAGGAAACTTGATATGGCTGATGAGAAAAATCCATATATATGCGAGCTAAAAAAATGTTACAGAGGGTTTGCACGGGGGACGAAAAGATTGATTTGGCATGTTTTGTTGCGAAGTAAGATTTTTTTCACGTTGAACAATTCGGTTTCTCGACTAGGTCTTCAGTCATGTATCACGTACATACATGAAAATTCATAGCATGTATCTATATCATGGAATGGCATTTCAATTACATGACACGACCCATGCCATGACCGACCTCAGCATGACATGATTAGAGCATCATGCGCATGCATGTAATTTTTATTATAGCCGTAGAATAGTAGTGGATATTTATGATATTACTGATCTTTCAATGCGCTAATTGAGCTTGGATTACTAATAAATGTCAGTTTCTCGGTCAGCCTTTAATGTTTTTCTAATGGTCATTTAACACTGCACACGTTTTATACTTTTATAGGTCAGTATGCCCATTAATTATGGCCATTGTAATTCTGTAACCATATGCACTATCTTACTACAGAAGCATTGCACCGTGTAATGTGATCGACGTTTTGAGGATAAAACCTCTGAAGCCGGACTTTTTTACGTTTTATTTTTTATTTCGGATAATTAAAGCAAAAATGACTAACCTTTTTTGCCACATATACATTTTTATATGAGGACTACGATTATGACGGTTTTGTTGCTCCAGAATTTAAATTTAAAAACTTTTCTATTGAATGACAAATTTCAAGAGTGGTTTTTAAAGATTTTCGAATATATTCAGAGAAACCGGACAGGTCTAGTTAAATTTTGTATCTGAGTTGATAGCCCATTCTTTTCTGCACCGGAACCCATTGGAACCACCACTAGGCTCGTCCGGATTCCAAAGTTATCAAACATTTAAAATCACCTTTCCGAAACAGAAAAGTGGCCGTCCAGCACAGTTATCAATATTTAATTTAAAACTTAAAAAATGGGTGGCAACCAATATTTTTTATTTAAGATCTGAAAATTGGTATACAGGTACATTTTTACCTGCTGAATCCGAAAATCATATGAACCGACGTGTGGCCCTACTCCGTTACCCCTGGGGATGGGTCACAGGTAAATATTTTATTTAATGGCAGAAAAATAGCACACAGGTACACACTCCAATTTTCATTTTAAATGTTTGATAAATTTCGAATCCGGACGATTCTAGTGGTGGTTCCAATGGGCTCCGGTGCGGAAAAGAATGGGCTATCAGCTCAAATACAAAATTCTACCAGACCTGTCCGGTTTCTCTGAATATATTCGAAAATTTTTAAAAACCACTCTTCTTGAAATTTGTCATTCAATAGAAAAGTTTTTAAATTTAAATTCTGGAGCAACAAAACCGTCATAATCGTAATCCTCATATAAAAAATTTATATGTTGCAAAAAAAGGTTAGTCATTTTTGTTTTAATTATCCGAAAAAAAATAAAACGTAAAAACAGTCCGGCTTCAGAGGTTTTGTCCTCACCATGTCGATCACATCTTACGGTGCATTGCTTCTTATGTCTTATGCCATTTTCCGGTAATATTCAATTATAAATGTAAATACTATACCTTCAATAAAATATAAAATCATACATTTAGTTCTAGATGTAATTGGTTAATTAGTAATAATGCATTACAGAATGCTAATTCATTTATTACCTTTGACCATTAAATTTACTACATTTAAAAAAAGCAGTCATGTACATGAATGGACATGCATGTACATGAGGGTACATGGCACGACATGAACTTTGAGTCTACCATGCCATGATATTGAATATTTCCGCTTGCCATGCCATGACTCAAGGCTTATTCTCGACAATTTCATTAGTAATCAATGATCATTCAAAACCTCGTAGTTATATTCTTTTGGAAATGTGAGATTGGGTATAGAGTTTTCGTCCCGAACTCGAGTGAGTATTTTGGTAAAATATTTTCAAAATACCACTAACAATATACTGAATATATGCATTTTAATTAAGACCACTGACGACAGATACGCGTCCTGAATTGTTGCGTTCGCGGAAATTCTTGCAAATATCCCTTTAAAGCAATTTCAAAAATATTCCTTTGTTTTTATTCGAAAAATTTTTGCTTAATGTCCCTACTTTTTCTAAACGGTCCCTACTTTTTTCAAAAAAGTTCATGCTGACCATGCTGACTAAAATTTTTAAAATATTCCATCTTTTTTATACGAAAACTTTCTACATTTTGCAAAATGTCCCTACTTTCTCTAAAGTGTCGATACTTTTTTTCAAAATGGTGTAAGCTCGCCACGCTGACGGAAATTTCCAAAATGTTCCATCTTTTTATACGAAAAATTTCTACCGTTTGCAAAATGTCCCTACTTTCTCTAAAGCGTCCCTACTTTTTTCGAAAAAGTTCATGGTGACCATGCTGATCGAAGTGTCCAAAATAATCCATCTTTGCTATACGAAAAATTTCTACCTTTTGCATAATGTTCCTACTTTCTTTAAAATATCTTTACTTTTTTGAAAATCGTGTATGCTCGCCACGCTGACGGAAATTTCCAAAATGTTCCATCTTGTTTATTCCAAAAAGTTCTAACTTATGTATAATGTCCCTATCTTCTCTAAAATATTCCTACTTTTTCCAAGAAAGTTCATGCTGACCATGCTGACCGAAATGACCAACATATTCCTTCTTTTCTATACGAAAGATTTCGACTTCTTGCATAATGTCCCTCCTTTCTCTAAAATGCCTCTACTTTCTCTAAAATATCCCTACTTTTTCAAGAAAGCTCACGCTGACCATGCTAACCGAAATTTCCAAAATATTCCTTCTTTTTTATACGAAAGATTTCTACTTTTTGCATAATGCCCCTCCTTTCTCTAAAATGTCCCTACTTTCTCTAAAATGTCCATACTTGCTCTAAAATGTCCCTCGTTTCTCTAAAATGTTTTTACTTTCTTTAAAATGTCCATAATGTTTCCATAAAAGTTCATGCAATCCTTATTGACCGAAATTTCCAAAGTATTCCTTCTTTTTTAGACGAAATTTTCTACCTTTGGCGTAATGTCCCTACTTTTTCTAAAATATCCCTACTTTTTTTTTAAAAAGTTCATGCTGGCCATGCTGAACGAAATTTCCAAGATATGCCTTATTTTTTTATACGAAAAGTTTCTACCTTTTGCAAAATGTCCCTACTTTCTCTAAAA
>JAHZMV010003674.1:0-24225 GCA_027743765.1 Coecobrya sp. COE2
TGTTCACTGCCGGATGGGGGTAATGGTGGAAGGGGTGGGGGCATACCTGGAGCGTGTGGCATGGAACCAAGTGAAAGACTGTGGTCCATAATCCCATGTGTCGGGGGTGGCAGAACATTTAAACCGAAGTGTGCTATATGTCCGCCAAAGGCAACTGGTGGTCCCCCGTACGGCGGTGGTGGTGCAATACTCATGTTAGGCATGGGACACGAGTGGGCCACATTTGTAGCTATTACTGAGGACGACGTTGGAGTACTCGCTGGAGGAGGAGGTGGTGGCGGGGGCGGAGGAACTCGAGTATCTGGCAAATGTGTTGAGGGTTCTGGCTCAGGTGGCGTTACAGGACCTGGCTCATCTGGACGTGTCCCAGAGCTCTCATCCATCATTTCACTACGCGCATCCAGGTCAATTTCCAACGACCTTTCACTCAATGATTCAGACATGTCAGAATCTCTAGTCTCGGTTGAATGTTCAGCAGGAGGGGCAATGCGATAAGGCTCTTGGGATGATGATGATGGCGAATGTGTGTCTTCGGAAGGTTCACTCATGCCAATTACTTTGGATAAAAGTCCCTTCGGCTTGTCATTTACGTCTTTGTGAATGGGCGAATTTGGCATGATTTCCCGTGTTTCGATGCTCTCATGCTTGGTATGGTTTTCTGAACTGTCGTTAGTTGGCCTACTTTCTAAACTTTCATCACCACCGTTTTTATCAACTTTTAGATATTTGAAAACTTCCTCTTCCACCTTGGGACGAATAAGAGAGTTAATTTTCGGCGTGAGGATTTGGCTGACCACACTTTCAATCCCTTTTTCGAAGTAGGGCGTACTGAAATTGAAAAAAAATTGATATATTACAAATTACACCAGCGAACGTAATAAAAATATTTCCTATAGTATGAAGTAGTGTAAGCGCAACTTACTCTAATATTTTCTTTCGCATTCCTTCCCTGGTTTTCACTTTATCCATGTCCTTTGTAAAAACCTGCAGGCCCAAGTACTTATCCACGGTGCTTTTTATCCGCGCGTGTAGATTTATGAAGGCCGCCTGGAACAATAATAACGTAAATTAGCATAGCTAATTTAGCTAACCAAAAATGTAACTTTGATTTATCTGTACAAGATTCATTATTCAGAATTACTACTGCACCTTGGTGTCAATATCGGAGAAGCATTCCTTCCTAACTTGGTCATAGTCCCCCTTCGTCTTCATATTCATGATGAGAGTGTCAACAGCAGCTTTAAACAAGGGATCATCTTTCGGATCCTTTTCCTTTTCGGATCTCTGCCCCAGAGAGGAATAGGACGGAAAATCCGAGAAATGGCCATGTGAGCTGAAATGATAAGATCCATACTGATTCCCATGGAGTATGGAATTAGTCAGCCCAGGATTCTGCAGCAAATCCTTTTCTCTTATCAGCGACGTAGTAGCACCCGTCGGCACTGTCGGGTAACTGCTACTCCCACCACTAGACGCTGTCTGTCCCGAATACCCTGAGGACCTTCCCCCAGACCCAAATCGACTTACTCTCCCACGTCCCTGATCCTCCGCTGGAGGAGGCGGAGATCTCGCACTCGCCGCAGACGGGGCATAGCGTCTTGATTCCCTTTCCCTGCTATTATTACTGCTGTTGTAATCTGACGCAAAGCGTGAGCTTCTGGAGGGACTCCTCGCTATCCTGTCCTTATCCCGATCCCGTTCCCTACTCCGATCTCTTTCCCCTCGTCTCCATTCCCTCCCCCGACTACTCCCACTCCACTCCTTATCCCGTTCCGCCCGATCCCCCCGTCCACCCCGTTCCGACGTCCCTGACTCCCTCGAGCGAGAGTAGTAGCTGCTGCTACTTCCATTGTTATTCGTGCTGCTGCTGTTGTTGTCCCCGTATTTTCCACTTGAGTAATGAGATATCGGCATCCTAAAACCTTATCTATTTTTTAACTACGACTTAACTGTGAACAACGTAACGGACAAGATCGACCCTTGAAGTCCTCCTCCTTCCTCCCTGGCCACTTGAAAAAGCAGAGTCTAGACTCCGCAGAGAGGTAAATAAACAGAGGTTTGAGTTTAGTGCCCACGGCCTGCAATCTATTGGTTTCGCGCAAGCTGTGCATCTACACAAACACAACAACAGATTGGTGGAGTGTGCCACTTCGGGCTATTCAACAGCTGAGCAATCAGAAGCTTTCTCTTTCCAACAGGCCATACGGTAGTTTTAGACAGGCACTGACAGACACCTTAACCCATTAACCCTTTCACCTTTAGTTTCGTTTAATTGTGGTGCTTTGTAATTGCTGGTGGGGTTAAAGATGGTGGATGAAGCAACTAGAAAGACCCTCAGTGGGATTCCTCTGTTGAAAACGAAGGCTGGTCCGAAAGATGATCCCAAACTTTGGGTGCAGAGGTTAAAGGAGGAGTATCAGGCCTTGATTAAAGTGAGTTAAGGTGAATGGTTAAAAATAATAAAATATTCAGGTTCAGTTTTGATGCTAATGTTATTTTGCAGTACGTGGAAAATAATAAAACTGCTGGAAACGACTGGTTTCGTTTAGAATCAAACAAGGAGGGTACTCGGTGGTTTGGGAAATGCTGGCATGTTCAGGACCTTCTTAAATATGAGTTTGAAATAGAATTTGACGTAAGTTAAGGTTAAAATTTCGATGAACAAGTGCTCCAAACGCCACTTCTGATTTAAGGTTATAGGTTATTAACTTATATTATTGTGGTGATTACATTTTTTATTAGATTCCTGTAACGTATCCTACAACCGCTCCGGAAATAGCCATTCCTGAACTGGACGGGAAAACTGCAAAAATGTACAGAGGTGGAAAAATCTGTCTTACGGATCATTTTAAACCTCTGTGGGCCAAAAATGTGCCCAAGTTTGGTATAGCTCACGCAATGGCGTTAGGGGTGAGTTCAGTTTTATTTTTGTAATTTAAGGATTAACTTTGAAAATATACCAAAAGACAAGATGATGATATATATTTTATGTTTGTTTTTGGATTTAAGTTGGGGCCGTGGCTTGCAGTCGAAATTCCAGAAATGATATCCAAAGGTGTGGTAACTTACGATGAGAAGAAGAGTGAATGAAGATGCTACTTGTTAAAAGGCCGCAAATTTTTTGCAAGTTCGCTACTTTCGAAGAGTATATTCCGCTGTTAAAGTGTGCTAAATCGTGCATTCTTCATATATATTGCAATTTATTTTTCATAAATATTTAGGACCTCTTAAAAATTACACAATTATCCCATTATCAATCAAAGTTTATACCCAATTCACAAAGAGTTTCTTGATAAATAAATTTCTTTTGTTCAATAATATAAATAAATAAATAAGTTGTAACTGTTCATTAGACAGGTAAAAGTGGCAGTGGGCTGATAAGTGCCGGATTTGAAATGGGAAAACCCATATTCATTTTTGTCTTAAAGTTCTGAGCGATGAAACTGTGACTTTCCTCGGAAAAGAGAAGGCCAAGTGTTAGCTGCAAAGAAAGGAGTGGGCAAAATTATAAATCAAGTTAATTTTCATTCAGGTATATATATCTCTCGTATAGCTTATCTTGCTTACATGTGTCTCGAACAGGAAGCGCTTCAAATTTGCTTTTAGTTTCGGTGTCACAATGTCCATATCAAAGGGATCAATTACACTCTGCAAATGTTTGATTACGGGATCAGCCAGTTCTTTCAGTTGCAAGTGGAACCACTGACAAAATTTGACATCGAAAATAAGCTGCAGGGCAGTTTGTGGTGATGGGGCATTGTCAGATCTGTCAATTAGTTCTTTATAGAGTGATATCACTTTGTTTCCAATCGCCTGTCTAAACTCTTCTCGGACGGTTTTAGGAACGGATTGAGGTCCCACACGAGACAATTCGTGGCAAAGCTGAAACAGGCTGGAGTGGAGCAAATGTGACATTTGAATTGGGATGCGCACCGAAGGTTTCACAGCATCTTCACCTTGTGGCATGTATTCTTCCGCGACTGGCATAAATAATGCGACAGAATCGGTGAGATTCTTGTCCATTCTCGTTTTCAAGTTGTAGCTGAATTTTTCCGACGCATCAGTTGACCACTGTGTCCAGCATTTTTCACTAATAGCACTAAAGCTGCCTCGCAGTTCTGCCCCATCCTTCATATCCATTAGCTTCCAAACTGTGGGAGAGAGGTCGGCCAAAGATGATACAAATCTTCCCAGGAACAGGCTAGCTGATTTGGCGGATGTGGCTTCCAAGAACCATTTCCACTTTTGTAAAATCTCCAGCGAAATAAACTTTCTCAAAGAAAAGTCGCCCAGGGTTTGGAAATCTTTGAGAAACTCGGTAAATCCTCCCTCTATTTCCCCACAAATTTCAGCCACCTGAGGGGAAATGCATTTTAATTTTAGATCCACGTCCTTGGTGCTGCTGCTAACGGGGGCAGCATTCGCACTAATGCTCTGATTGCTTTTAAGCGACGAGGCTTTCCAAATATATGATACCAGATCGAAATCTTCGTCAAGTCTAAAAAGTAATCCAGTAATCAAGATAACAATTGTTATTAATAATTAAGATTGTTAATAATTCTTGAAAATATTATTCTCACTTTTTATATTTTGGAAACATTTCTTCGTCCAAGTACTGAAACAGCAAATCAATCTTCATTTTTGCCACTTGCTCACATTTCAGCTGGAATACTGGATAGAATGCTTCTGTCCACAGGGAGCTAGAAGTTCCAAGGACAATCCTTATCAAATCTTCAGTTTTGTCCTTGAGAACGCCGGTAGTCGCCTTCTGGTACTCGCTCAGCTCTTGGAAAGACTGCTCGTGTAACAGATACTTTTTCTGTTCAAAACATCGAGAGAGTAGGGACTTTAGCGGTTCGACAAACGAATTCAGTAAAAGCTGGGCTAGAATTGAAGCACGAGGCGCATCCTCAATTGTAATGGTTTCCTGATGGAATGTTTCCACCACTTTGGGGCAATATTTAACTCCAAATGAATTCATGGTAATCTTTGGTCTACGCATTTCCTTTGCAGCCAAGCTGTAGAGCTGCCCATCTGAAAAAATTAAAATTTGTCATTACGCTTGTGTTCTACCATTCAAAGTTATATATTGAGAATTTCAAAAATAAAATACAAAAATACCAATAAACATAACGTAAATGTCATTCAAGGTACTGGCTACACTCTGGGAAAACACCTCCTTCGATTCAGATAGCATCAAAGTCTGTTCCGACATTTGGATTCGCTTTGTAAGCAGCTCCGTGATAACATGACTGCAGGTCATACCAGTCAAAACTTGTTTGGCTGCAATGCATTCTGCTAATTTCTGTAGAAAGTTTAAGCAAATACCGACTAATTATCGAGAAATTGAGACCAGGCTCATGAATTGCTAGGTTTTATCTCAGTACCTCTGGATAACTAGAAAAATCCTCCATTAGTTCATCACAAGTTTTCAATATTAAATTTTGTATAGCTAGTCGAGTTTCACCAGGATCCCTGCCCGAATTTGACAAAAAGGCCCACTTGTATGGCTTATTGCTTTGGCACAAGCTCCTTTCAAACAAGAGGGATACATGGGTCGCTTGGATTACTTTCATATCATCGAGAAACTTTTGCACGACACGTGGAGCCTCCAGTGATAACTTAAGCTCGAAAGCAATTTCCAGTTCATTGTGATTTAAGCAGCTACATCAAAACAATAATCAAATTTTACCAACAATGTTAAATTTGCTAAAATCTCAATGACATCATCAAAAAACTTACTTCTCGCGTTCATCTGTGCGCGAGGTGTGACGTGGAACAGAGTTTAGCTGATTTGGCAGTGTACTCATTCGTTGTCTAAGAACTCCAAGTTTCTCAAAAATGGAAGTCGAGCTAGTGCTCATCAAGGCTATTGTGTCCGCAGCATCAATCAAGTCCCTGTACCTTTCCCTACAAAATTTAACCAATTTATGTTAGCTGACCTTAAATGGACATGCCCCATTTTGATACATGAAACCTCTCCATTTTTAACCTTCTAATTATTATTACTCACCCAACAAGTGTTCTCAATTCTTCCCTTTTCTTTTCAATCTCAACATTCACTCTTTTCGAAATTTCCTTGGTCTGCTCAAGTCCATTTGACTCAAAGACCTCGCGCACGTTCAAATTTACAAACGGGGACGGCGTCTTCATCGGCTGGGGAGATGTTGGCGACACTGGTGATGTGGGAGTCTTGGGAGCTCCGCCAACGCCGGCCATCTCCATTGCCCCTGCCAGCTGGATGGCAACAGGTGCAGCCATTATCACTAACTAATCACACTTCTCAGTTGACACTACAGTTAAATAACTATGATTAACCGGAACTATAACTGACTTAACTTAACGTGGCGACCTCTACTATAAAAAGTATGACCACAAGGAATTGATATCCTCTTTAGAAGCATGTGTATTCACTTCAATAAAGTTGACCGTATGGAACCGGCACACAACAAACATTAAACTTTAATTAAACCGGAAATAAGAATTAATTATCAGTCTCCTCCATCTGACTTGTGTTTATATTTTTGTGTGCAAAGCGGTCAGATGGAATTACGGGAAGCGGTTGACAGGAGGTGCCTAGTGGCTCAGCTGGCACAAGTGACAAGTCGAGTGACAACACAACACGCAAAAAAGCTCAGCAAAGCAAAGCAGCAGCCGCTTGTGCAAAACCAAAGTGTAAACTAATTAATTAATTAAATCTCTCATTTCCCTACTTATCTGTCAATTAGTTTCATCAAGCAACAATCTTGTTCGTAGTATACAAATCATCATTTAATTAATCATTCATTATCTTTTATCAGGATTCAGCATATGTATTAGTGTCAGTATAAAATTTACTCTTTAAACATCAGAGTGAAAATCTAGTCCAGAGCATATCCAGAGATTGTTGGTAGATGTCTGGAGGCAGAAGGAATGTTGTGACACAAGTGCAATATTCCAATGACATAGGATGAGTTCCCATTACACATTCCAGAGAGGAGATCTGCTGGAATCGTGTAGGCGGAGGAACGTGGATTACTCACCAAAAAATTTGCTTTGTGTAAATACGCCAGCCTAGCCCAAAGTCTGGACTCTGCCTGGAGAAGTGATCACGCTATATAATATTTTTCTCCTAAGTGTCCAGTGCAAGTGCTGTATTTACACTACACAGATTTGGATATAAATGAGGAATGAGGATTCCCACAATGTACAACAAGCCTCTACATTGGTCATCATCAACATATTATTCATGTAAGTAGTAGTATAGAGCCACTTTATTGTCTTTTACAAGGATACTCCAAAATGCATATTTCATATTCATATTTTTCTCAGCATATAAGGAAGAAATTTAGTGCAAGAATTGGCTTTTAGTATTGCATGAGGTGCTATATCGTTGCCATTACAAAAGGCTCACAATAAAAGTTGTTAGTAGCCTTCAAGCGGACAGAGTAGAATAGGCAGACCAGAAGTAATTCCCTTTTCTTGCGTAAATTGCCATTTAGTTAGTTATGTACATATATGAGCATGTTATTAAAAGGAGAATAGCTTGTTGTTCTCTCGCATTATGAAGTAGTACACTTGTTTCCTTTTTATTATGCGGCTATACAGTGTCAAATTGTTTGTGTGTTACCGTACCACACAGAGTATAGTTTATAGTGCAGAAAAATACTCACGTTTCTACGTAATATTGTACCGTGGAGAGTGGCGATGAGGGAATCAAGCCACTAGAGACTACACAGGCAGCAGAGTGCTGCTTTTTAGCTACAAATAGATTGAATATAAAGCAATAAAAGCCTTATTATTCTAATGGTTTTATAGCACAGGTATTTATGGTTATCTATATACTTTTCATCATGGTCATGATAATAATGTGTTGTAGTGGAAATGAATGGGATGTTGTATGTCGGAAAGTAAATGTACAGGCTAATGTGTTTAATTTGAAATGTGAGTAGGGAAAACGAAATAGTATACAAGTTGGTAGCCAAAGCCAATCTCCTCACTTAACTTTTTTCAGGTGATTTTTTGAGGTGATCATATCGGTGGTGAGGAGATGAAGGATTGAGGAGAGCAAAATGGATAAAATGTAAAAAGTTTAGTGAGTAAAGCAGTACAAAACAGGGCACCCGACAGTTTGTGTGTAAAACAGTAAATATACTTGACTAACGAGAATAACAAGATCACGGCTCATCATCTTCCTACATGTCGTAAGTAAAGTAAGTAATGATAATATTCCTGTGGTATGATCTTGTATTGTTGACTTTACTCATTAAAAAATCATTGTGTTCTTTAATGGGAAATGGATAATCAGTCTATTCGCTGAATTCATCAGCATGATCAAGACTCGAGACTACATGGTTGTGTGAGTGTGTAAAGTATGTAGTTGTTTTATGTAGTGGGCAGGCATTCATGTAGTTTTAAAGTAATATAACGTAATTTATTATAATAGCCTGTAAAATAATTTTTATGCTTTAAAAATTAAAAGTGTAAGCCAAAAGGTGGGTTTAAAGAGCCAAAAAATATACCTAAATCATTTTTATTGAGCTTTGTGCAGAGCAAAACGAATAATCAAGCTAGACATACACTTGTGTGGTGCGCGCTGCTACTATTACAGCACCACAATAATAATTAGAGTTAATTAAGTGTGTATGTAGATTTAGAGGATTATTTTTGAAGAAATGAAAAGTTTTCTCTTTCAGTTATAGGCAGTGAGTCAGTTTGAGATATAGAGTAAAATTAGCANCATACCCTAGTGTGGTGCGCGCTGCTACTATTACAGCACCACAATAATAATTAGAGTTAATTAAGTGTGTATGTAGATTTAGAGGATTATTTTTGAAGAAATGAAAAGTTTTCTCTTTCAGTTATAGGCAGTGAGTCAGTTTGAGATATAGAGTAAAATTAGCAGGAGGGGAGGGAGGTAGGAAAGGAATGCAAAAGAGTCGTTAGTGGAAAAATTAATTAGGAAATTTTTGAAATGATAATGCAAACTCTTTTTGGACTACTGTGAGGAGATTGAGATCACTTCTGCAAATAAAATTGAACCAGTTTGGATCTCTTTGTATGAAAGAAAAGGATTAATAAGGAAAGTTCATGTGTGCAATTTGCAAGGAAAAATATAGACATTTTTTGATGGTCGATACAGGCAGACTGGAATATAATATGGATATAAAATGTAAATAGTTTAAAGAAACGGTGATTTATCGCCTTGCAAAGTGGTAAGTTTAGTAAAAGATATTTTTAGGTTGTGGTGTTGTGGACTATGTGGGCCATGAAGTTGTGTTGTGAGTGGTCTTTCTGTAGTGTATAGAAATTGGCTTACTTTTACATAACACGCGACTTGGTTGACTAGTTAAAGTAACCTGATAATGATCGTTGATAGTTATTAATGTTAGTTATCTCTTTCTTGATCCTGTTGAATGGATTTACGAGTGTCATGATTTGGGAATATGGTAGCAATGGCACAATCTTTGTTTGGTTATTCCCTTCTTGGCATCGCATCTGGCAAATCTCTGCTTATATAGACAAATAAACTTGTGAGTTTGTGCCATTTTTTGTAGAAAACATTGCTTTAAAAGTCAATGAAATAACAATGTCTTTGTTTGTTTATTTGGGTTTTTTATTTTAGGAGCATGTAGAAGCACACAGGAGTATTTTCGAACAGTAGCAGCATGTTCAAGCTCTGACTGCGTTTTAGTTTTGCCAGATGAAAAAGCTCAAGCCAAATAGCGTATAACCCCGACATCATGGACACAGCGTCAGCCCTCCTGTAATTTAATAGTTGATTTTACGCTAATCCATACGTGCCTCTCTCGGAATACAACTAGACCAACGTATTCCCGAAAAATACGCTCCTAGTGGATGGGAAGACACCAGCCAACCATCACGACATTATAATCGCTAATCACTTATGCCACCTCACATTTTGCGTAAATAAGGATGACGATGATCAACCGCAAGGACTTGATAGTCCACCAGCTGAAATTAACATGCTTGGAACATTCTGCCCTACTTGATTAATTGTCATGATAAATAAATAAGAAGTGAGTGTGTGTGTACCCTTTTATCGTTTTTCCCTCTCTCTGCTCAAACAAGTAATCTTTAGCAGCAGTTAGCAATAATTACCCGCTGGAGCAGTGCATTCCCTTTGAGTGAGGGTGGTGGAAGGTCATGTCAGTAGTAGATTTGCCGTTGAAAGCAGTTAACGGAAGGATAGGAAGAAGACATGGAAGCAATGGTGGAGGGAGACGGTACCACGTCCCCTACTCAATCACAACAACAGCCAGAGAAATCCAGCAACAACAGCAGCAGCAGCACACCTGCTGCAACCACCCCACCGATGACGGCTACAGTCAGTGTTTCCCGTGTAAATGTGGTTCCTGCAACCGCTAGTAATGGAGTTGGAAATAATGTTAACCCGGTGTTAGACGTAGAAGCTGCTGCTGGTCGTGGTAGACTCGGAGAAGGTGACGGAGACGATCAGCAGGAGGGGGAAGGCGGAAAACTCCAAAGAAAATGGGAATTTTTCCCTGGAAAAAATCGTTTTTATTGTGATGGCCGTGTTATGACCGCCCCAAGTATTCGCTTTTGTGTGCTGAGTTTTGCACTGATTTTTGTTACATTCACCTTGTTCATTATTTTCGAGTAAGTGTAAATTGCTCTATTGAAATTATGACATTATATTCGTAAATGTTGTTGTCCAATCTAATCTTTTTGCATTTTTGTTTCCCTTTTTTCCAGTGCTCCATTTCTAACAGAAAGGCTATCCGTCGCAATACCCATTCTCGGTTCACTCCTATTCGTTAGTGTAGTTGTAAATATGGTTAAGACAAGTTTCAGTGATCCTGGCATTTTACCCCGAGCTTCACAACAGGAAGCTGACCACTTAGAGAAAAGTTATTACAGCACAAATTTCCGACCGCCACCAAGGACCAAAGATATTATTGTTAATGGACAAGTGATTAAATCCAAATATTGTTTCACGTGTAAAATGTTTCGACCCCCCAGAGCTTCTCACTGTGGCGTTTGTGACAATTGCGTGGACAGATTTGACCATCACTGTCCATTCCTTGGCAATTGTATTGGGAAAAGGAACTACAGGAGCTTTTACACGTTTATCGTTTCTCTTAGTTTTTTAGCTGTTTTTGTTTTATCTGCTTCGATTGCTCATCTTGCGATGCGTAAGTTACTTTTTATAAACCTGTTCCACTGAAGTTTAATTGAGATTTGAATAAGTCATTTGGCAATGTCATTCGTCTTGTTTCAGTGTCGAAGGAGAGGGGTAACTTCTTAGAAGCACTTCGCGACTCACCCAGTAGCGCCATTGTTATTATAATTAGCTTTTTCGGAATGTGGACTGTGATAGGTAAACAACAACTTATTTTATTATCCAAAGTTCACATGAATACAAGTTAATCGCAATTCAAAATAGGTATGATTAGAAAGTAAAATTTACTGTAAACTTTTTTTTAGGACTGACTGGATTTCATACATATCTCATCGCGGTTGAACAAACCACCAACGAAGATGTAAGAAATGAACTGTTGCTTATTACAGTTGAAGAGCGTTTATTAATTCATTCATACTACTTTACAATAACCAATTTTGCGTGCTGGTTGTAGATCAAGGGTCTCTTTGGCAGAGCCAATGCCAAAAATCCTTTTTCACATGGAAATTTTTGCCAAAACTGTTGCTTCGTACTCTGTGGGCCAAGTCAACCAAGTTTAATAGGTATACCTTTTGTGCTCTGCAAAGTCTTCAGACTGTAAACTTAATATTTAACGCTAATGTTCTTTGTGCAGATCCTAGAGGCATTGCAACGCCAGATTTTCTCGCGTCGTTACCTAGAAAAACTGATCCGAATGGGATGCTCTCCCCAGGAAAAGTTCCGCAGCTAACGGCTGCAAAACCAAGTTCAAATAATGTAATACATTATTCAATACATTCGTACGTACTCGTACGTACACGTTTTGTTTTTTGGGAAATACTAATTGTAAGATTTGGTGGCAATAGTGCGCTAGCGATCAACTGGGCCAACAAGGTACTTTCGTCGGTGGTACAAACAAAATTTACCGTGAGCAACCTTCCGCCGCTCAGTCGGTGCAGCCGATTCAACATCAGCCTCTTCAGTTCTCATCTCCTCAATCACAAGCGTCATCTACTACAGAGGTATCAAATGGCTTGGCTCCCGTGAATGCCCAGTCATTTCCAGGACTCCCTGCGATTCCACCAGAGGAAAAGATTTTACTCAAGGGCCAAACCCGGAACGGTGTTCGTGGAGTTGTTGATTATCGACAAACAGTACCGGGTAAGTCTATTCCTCGAGATAGTGCGTCCTTCTCCACATTGACATCCTCCTCAGGTGTTGGAGGAGGAGCCTCACCCTTTTCTACGTCGTCTGTAGTAACTCGACCAAGAACTCAAGTTACTCTCGGGCAAATAGGTAGACAGTCGTCTGCCCCAGCAGCAGACACAAACTTTTCTCCAGCAACTAACTACAGCAACTGTAGCAATAGTGTTATTAGCAGCAGCAACAGTAAAACCCGTCCTCACTCGCTGGCAGGTGACAGGAGATACAGTGTAACTGAGAAAGACAAATTCTATGCAAAATCCAATAGCGTTTCAAATTTCCGTAATGTGTCGGCCTCCTCGATGATGGTGTCCTCCACCCGTCAACCTCCTGTCCATCACAATAATATGCACCACCACCATAATCATCATCACCATCACCATGTCCATCACTCACATCCACATCCTCCTCCACAACTTCAGTATCCTCATGTTGTAGGGAACAGCAGGCCTGTTATTGGTGGCAGAATAGCTGTCAAGTCCAACTCACTCATTTTAGACAAAGTAGAGGCTAGTGGTGGTGGGGGCCGACACCTAACCTCCACAATTCCTAACAATAATTTTGTTAACAATAATAACTTTAAGAATAGCATAAACACGGTCAATCCTAGAAGTGGTAGTCACTCTAATGTCAGTGGTAGGCGTCCGCTTAAGAGAGATGGAAAAGTTTTTGGTGGTGGGGTAAAGGAAATGCTAATTCCCTCACAGGCTTCTCCTCATGAAGGATATGAGATGAGTCAAAGAGTGCACCACTCTTTGGATAGAAATGTGTACAGAAATAGTTATCGCTCATCCGCTCACGCTAACCTGGGTAGGATTAATAGCGGCGGTAGTGGACACGCATCCGATTCGGGAATGGTGATAAGCTCAGCTCAGAAATCTATGCGTAGGCGAAGTTTGGCTGCTGTTGAGGTGGAAGGGTTAATAAAAGTCTAAATAATTTTAAGTTATAGTCTATATAGTTAAGTCTGTTTCATTTGGGATTATCGCGAACATTTAAATGGGATATTGTAGATTAATTAAATGACATTACAAGAAATACTAAATCTTATATTATGTGTTATATAAATTGTTGTGAAACTGCTCAAAAGATTATATTATGTAGGCCTATAAGAAGATGGTCGAGTATACTTTTTATCACGACGTGTGTACCGTTGTTACCTCTGCTGTGCAACTACTACTAACGTACTTTTTGCCTTTTTCTCAAAGATACTATTTCTATATGCTTATTTTTCAAAAAAGAAAAGAAAATATGTCTGTTTGTCTTTCGCTCGCTCTAACAGAAATTATACTGTATATATAATTCTGTGACTTTTCTGCAACTTTGTAAATTCAAAATTGACTATTATATAAATGTGTATACTACTTCATATTATTATGTACGTACTTCTGTACCCTTACGTGTTGTTACAAACAGAGATGATATTTATAGAGATTTTATGAAATGTACTTTTTAAGTTTGTAAAAGATTATTATGAAAAAGAAAATTTAGGTTAGACTTCCAAAAGTCAGGATCAATTTGCGGTAAAACCTTTAATAATGCTTGTACTCTGATATATGTGTAAAACGCTTGCGGGATTTTGTCGTTGTCGAGTTTAATGTGTAAAGTTAAAAATCACGGTAAGTTCTAGTGACCAGGGTCATCTCATTAAAATATTCCAATTTCAATGTTGCTTCTTTCCGTTTTGCTGAATTACCATTTTTCTAAAGAAATCCCTTTTCTAAATGGCAGATCATTTTTTTCAAGAGTGCATGTTGAGTTGAGAGAAGTAGCGTAATTTGGTAAACGATATTTTTCCTTAATTTCCTCGCTTATAACTTGATTAATTTTGGTTGGGTGGAACTGCATTCATTCAGTCTTACGGAGAGAGTGTGGTCGACAAGGATGTGCATGATGATGATGATGATTTAAGTATAAATTGCGTTAAGTTATCTTACGTTTCATATAAGTAATTTTAGGCATATTATATTTTTCGAATTTTAAATTATTTTGCTATTGTCCATTTCACAGCTAGTTTTTAATTCTGTACTTAACATTTCATTTTCTTCTTTTTCCTGTAGAATCAGCGGCAGAAGAGATTCAAATGTCACAACAGGAAGCGCTAATATCGCCAAGTGCCGCTTCGACCGTGTCACTTTCTACCGTGTCCACGTCCAATATGAGCACTTGTAACGATTACGACACTGTCCACAGTCCAATGGGAGTTACCAATTCAGCCTCGGTTCGACTGCATCACCATCAACCACCGCGTAATCGAAACCCAAATATGACGAGACGCTTATTTCCCTCATCCCTATCTTCTGATCAACTAGAAGGTGTTGTAGATCCTTCTGATTTCGATGATGACCTTGACATGCCTTCCTTATCCAATATTAACGACAATGAGGCTATTCGACGGACCAACCATTTGAGAGGGATTAGCAACAACAATGGCAATCGAGTCAACAACGGAAATGCATTGACAAAGTCCACGCGCTCTTTACCTTCAACATCTGTCGCTGCTGCTGCCATGATGGGAGATTCTACAGACATTAATAAAATCCACGTTTTGGATGCCTCTTTCCCGAGCTCATCAAAGGCATCCGTTAACAGCGGCAACAGTAATAACAAAGTTGGAGGAATCCCCTCCTCCTCCGCATCATCCGCTGTGGGAATACGCAATAAATTTAGCAGCAGTAACGGTGGTGCAAGGAATCTGAACAACAAAAGAAATTTGGAACCGATGACCATGCAGAATTCCCCATTACACCTGGATACAATCATGTGAACAAGTCGATAAACTAATATACATACATTATAATTGTGCATGCAGTGCAGTACGTTTTTAAATAATATTGCCAATACTAGAGAAATACAACGATTCGTATAAAATATACATACATATTATATAATATATTCTGTGTTCATTTCATCACCCAAAATACTTTCTTTCTATCCTTAACAATTCAATTTTTCTTCAGCAAGTGTTAATTTTTTGTCGTTCTTAAAATCTTCATCTTTTAATCTTTCAGTAGGTGTAGGCGTGTTCGTAAAATATACAATAATATAAAGGGTTGTTTGTAAGTAGGAAGCAGAAGACAGTAAAACTTCAAAGTGTCAAAGTTGAGTGGAGCAAATTGTAGGTAAAGTATGTAATTTTATCATTATCAGTTCTTTGTTGCCATTTGTTCATTGAAATGAACATACCTAGTTGTTGTGCGTATAGGTATTTGTAAGAAGAAAGAGATTTTAATGTGTTTGTGTTATAGACTCTTGTTATACCTACTCTAATACATAGATAGATTAAATATTATTATTATGCTGTTTCTCTGACTTGAAGGAGAAATCCTAATGATTCATGATGATAAAATATGGTAGCAATGTGTGTGGGGAATACCAGGTGGGAAGAGAGAGATTCGATAATAGACAAGAGACTGTGTTTTTGTTAGCGTATTCCCCTCATTATTAGTGTAGTTTGTTTAAACACTGTTTAATGTAATGGATCACTGCTACGTTCTGTTTTAAGTTTAGATTTTTACTCTTTGTGATTGTTATTATAGCCAGTGAGGGGTTGACAAAAGAAGATGTAATTACTTTTTTGTAATAAGCAGGAGCACGAACACAAATAAGAGAATTAGTTTAATGGTGATGTAAGCGTATCATGAGTTTTTGCATTCATTCCTATACACACGCTAAAGCTTGAAAATGGCGTTTCTTAAAAAAGTTCAAGTCTTACTGTTGTTAAACAGAAAATGATTAATTATATTCCTATATTTTTCTGCTATATTTAAAATGGAAGAATAGTTTTCCATGTGTATGATCTGTTAATCATACAAACTTGTTCAAAATTCAAATGTGTGGACTATCTCTAGTACTAATATATATTTTTGTGGCTATAAAAATAAGAAAAAAAGTATCCACCGATTTGAAAATCGTTATAAGTTACAAGCTTTAGAGATGAATAATGTTAGGCCTCCTGGTTTCCATTTGGTGACTAATTCTATATTAGTTTTGGTTTATTGGAGATCAATGATCAAAGGTTATTGTTAAGATAATCAAGCATGCTGAACAAGAAAAGTGGGAATGAGATTTTAATGGGGTATAGAATAAAGTATTTAACTAGGAAATTAGTGAATCGAACGAGGAAGTAACTATCCACACGGTCCAGGAAGATAATTTGACTTTTATCATCGCACTGTGGAAGATATTTACAAAAGTACCTAATAATAATTTAAAAACAAAACATTGCACACATAAAAGTTAAATATGAAAGAATCAATCACACAGTAAAGAGGTTGCTTATAAAGTTTTACTTTCAACTTTGCTTTTTTGCAAGTACTTAATTTATTTATACATGATTATTTTGACTGCAAATGATGGGTTTTTGTTGCTTTTTGTCTGTCAAATGACAATTATTAACAATGATGAACTGTTTAAATTCTTAAGAAAAGTAGGTACAAACGGGAAGTGGAACATACGAACAGTTATTATTATTGTAGTAGAAATTAATGATCCAAGTCAGACAGGCACATTCGTTTGCCTACTTACGTATATTTTTGTTCGTATATTTTCCGTCATTTTAAACAGCAATACTTAAACTGCTACTAAACTACAGTATTGCTCTCAAATAGAATATAAGCTTGACTGCTCTAAATGTAAAATAAATAAATTATTATTTCCTGTTAAATTATTAGGAAACGGATGAGAGGTAAGTGTAATAATACTGCTTGCTATCCGAAATGGTGAGAAATATATAACATTATATATTATGTTTAAGTACAGTAAATTTTTAAAATGTGTGAATATATTGTCTGCTGTGAGTGCTGAATAATAATGTGTGTATAATTTAAATGTAAAAATTAACTACTATACACACACAGTGTAATTTGTAATTATTTTGGTCTAGAAGAAAGGTCTGGACATGAAAAACCGCAGATTTATGACGCTAAATATAATATTTTGAGTTTTGACAAAAATGTTGAAATACTTAAAAAAAGAAGAAATAATAAAGCTAAACTACGGTTTTGTTGACGAGTTCAAACTTTAGATGATTTTATTTGTACCTTTGTAGCTGCGTACATGAAACCATAAATAATCAGTTTCTATTTCTTGAAGCATTCATTTAGCTAAAATTTAAAAATGTTCAATCGTGCAAACATTTTTTTTGCACTGGCAAAACGAAGTAATAAACAGAATCATAAAATTATAATTAACAACCCACTTAAAATGCATACTACAAAGAGTATGACTTGTAATATGTTATGCATACTTGGTTGGGTCCCGGAGTTTGTTTGTTCACGGAGCATTATAGCTCTGTATTCATTGGTCACGTAGAAAGCATATGAAATTGTGTAGCAGCTCGTTAGTAGTTTCGTAAGCAATTTGGAACGTTTATCTTTAGAGTTTTATCCCATGCACAAGTGGCGATTTCATTTCTAACGTGTAAATTCCAATCCAGTCCGTACACGAATTCTGAGTGAAGATTCATGATTTCGATGTTGATGTCAGAAATATGATAGTCAAATATACTGAAAAAGGATACATCATATTTTAGCAAATAATAAAATTAGATTTGAAAAAGTATATACAAAATTATTAAATAATTTACCGAAGCGACATGTCATATCCCGTAGATGCTAGAACGGTAGGGCTGTACGGTGAAAACTTGAGCTTTTTAACGGCATGGCCATGGTCTTCTATTTGGAAAAGTGGATTGACGTAATTCCTCAAATCCCATCCTCTAATGGTACAATCAGCACCCGCCGTCACCACCAATGTAGGATTATACTTGGCCCAGTCACAGGTTAGAAGCTCATTATCCGAGGCGGACAAGTAGATTTGGGGCTTTTGATTATTCACGTTTAAGTCCCAGAGTTGAAGTATCCCGTCGCCAGAAGCGGTTATGAAATTGTTTGGCGAATGAGGTGACCATACAGATTGATAAACTATCAAATCTGAAACTGCCATTTTTACTAGCGGCCATTGCGAAGTGAAGTCGTACTGTAAAAATTGAAAGGAAAATCCAAAATTTTCAAAATTGATTGAAAAAGGATAGAAAATGTAAAAAATAAGTACTTACCGTACAAACTGTACCGTCCCAAGATGAAGCCAACAATGCGTTTCCAAATTTTGCTTGGCTCCATTCCACACTGGACATTTCTCTTCTGTGTCCTTTAAATTCATGTATGGGCACCTGCGCGCAAATGTATCACGATATTTAGAAACTATTTCCAAATTCATTCATTATACCCAACGATAGATCGTCACCTTTACATAATGGAGATCACAAAACGAATTCAAGTTTGTGCATATGTACCTTGGGAAATTTATTGCCCAGATTCCACACTTGTATGTAACCGTCACCCGAGCTAGCAGTAAACACATTTGGATCTGTTTCTGACCAGCACACATCCAAGAAGTTATCTTTGTAGTCGAGTCTCAGAATGGGCTTGAGTTGACCAGTGGTTTCATCGCGTTCAATTATGAAAACATAACCGGCCCCTACAAAAACCAAAATTGTCATAAACATTCTTTAAAATGCCTTAAAGTTTCCAGTTTTCCTACCAGAGAGTCCATAATCGCTTCCGGCAGCACAAGCCAGTCGATGTCCGGAAAAGGGTGAAAACTTTACCGATTGTCCATGGCCAGGCTCTGTGTTAAATACAACAGACGGAAATGTTGGAAGGGAAGTCCCTGGCGCACCATGCATGAAAGGAGGAGGATTAGTTGTCATACTGCTTTGTTTGGTCGTTAAAGAAATGGTCCCAAAGTTAGCTATTTGGTACGTTTATTATATCATTGTCCACCAAGACCCAAGTCCAGCTTCATGCTCGCTTTCCTCTATAAACTTGATATCAAAAGAGTACATAAGAATCAAATTACAAAAGGACACAATGAAATCAGAATCCGGAACCACATTCTTAATGAACAATTAGACAATACATAAATGCAGCTTCATAGAATAAGAAGAAAAGGCAAATATGAGACATGAAAAAAATCTGAGAAAGCCATTGAAATTATATCTAAATACGTATGCGTCATAGATTATAATGAAGCCTTACAACCTTTTTTTTCTAAATCAGATCACTAGCACATAGAGACAGGGAAAATGAAACGCCGAATAGAATGGATGATGTACTGTTACATGGACGGTGCATTCTGTAGGAACACGGTAGCAAAAAATTGAAAGCAAAGCTTTCTCCATTAACCTGGAATATTTTCTGCTAGGTGCAGATATGAAATATTTGAGAAAATGGAAATGAGTGTAGGGAAATTTGAAAGTTGCTTTTATGCATAAGAATAATTTACGTGGGTTGCCTCCGAGTTGAAAGCAAATAAAAGTGTTTTTATTGTAAGTAAAGATTTACGGAATTTGTGGTAATTCGGAATGAGTGATACAAATGTTCTTAAATGTACAAATTACTGATAGCCACTGGGTTCACATTAGACTTCGAAGACTGTGTAATGCTCAGCTGCAACTGTGCAAAAATTGTTGATAATTCCGTAGTCTTGTTCCGCTTATCTTGCTTGATAACGTTAGTGAAAGGTTGAATGGAGATGGAATCAATAAGTTCAGTTTCTCCATAGGTTGCCAACAGTAAAGCAGGCTTATCATTCATTTCGGCATGCGTTAATACTGCAGCACTGACGCCTCCAATAACATTTGGTGGAGTCAATGGGAGACAAGATGATGGAAAGTCGGCTTTGGAATACTTGGAACTAGCGACGTAAAAGACTTTGCCCTCAATGGATTCATCACTTTGGTAGTAGGCTAAAGTGTCTGAATGGAAAATTAAGAGACGACTGCAAGCATCAATGTAAGATGACACCTATCCCAACAAAACAGACAGATAAGTGGATTTAAATTAAACCGACAAGATTATTTACATGAAGATTATAGTGGAGAGGACTGCTAACCGTTTCGACAACTTCATTGGCCAAGTATCGGGGAACCCCGTGAGTATTGAAGAGTGCAAATACAACTGGCGAGCCTTTGTCTTTCGCTCCCAGGTACAATCTCGCGACAGGTTTCTTTTTCGGTCGGTTCAGATACATATCCACAACATTTTCTCCTTGACCGCTCATGAAAACCTGTGCGAGCAACTCGAAATTTTTTCCGTCGCCCACAAATCCATCCCCAAAGCCTATTGACAAACAGAAACTATCTTTTAACATTTTGATGCTCCACTTAACTTCAACATTACGATCCAACAAAAAATTACTTTCTCAGAGCCAAGGAGAAACTTTTAACGTACCAACTGCCACTTTCCCGACAAATGAACAAAATACTAGACCGCTGCCACCATCTTTCTTCAGGATATTTTCACCAGCCGAGGTGTGCTCCACCTCAAAACTAGAAGATGACAAGAGAAAAATCCCGCAACAATCAATGCAAATTGCAAAGAGACTTCATTTTCATTTAAGCTATCTGTGTTGAGGGTACCTTAAAACCGACTGATTTTGAAATTCTTCCTCCTCATCATCCGCAAATGCACGAGAAGATTCATAAACAACATCACCAAACGTAGCCACCATGATTATTTATCACCCAGTGACAGTGGACACGGACAATTCAAACTGGGACAATGATAATTGTCTAATTATCTATTTAAAAAAAGAGAAGAAAACAATTTCACCGTCTATGAATGCCCTCATTCATAAATAGGCCTATATAAGCACCTATATATTTAATAGTTGACATTGACATATAGTCAAGCCTAGAGACACACTGGGCTTCTCAACAGCCCTGACATTTCACTTATCTTAAATCTAACTACACCACTCATAATCATCATCTTAAATGAAATCCACTATAACGAAATTAACCAAAAGGAAAAAGTGCACCCAAAAAAATCAATGACAAGCAAAACCAACCATCCAGACAAATAAATGTAACGATATTAAAATGGCAAGAGTTGAGAATGTTGCCATTAATAGATCCTATTTCAAACGACAATCTATTAAAACTATTTAATTGATTAAAAATATAAAAGAAGTGATTTTACCTTTCACCTTTCCAGTTGGAACTTGTAGCGTGCAGAAATCTTGCAGAAACTCGACAACCACGTATATTAACAGTATTCGCAGTGCGATTCTTTCAAAGGAATTACTTTGCAAAAATAATTGCTCAACCCTGAGCGAACAGTTTTAGTTTTCCGATCCGAGTAGAATGAGCACAGATCCTCAGCTGACAACTTTTTACACAAGCCAAAATAAAAAGTGCATGTCATTCATTTCAGCTCTGTCATTCTTTCCTCAATGAGACCTATTTACTTTTTTCCTTCTGTTTTGGTATTGATCGCGTTACTTGTGTGAATAGCAGCTAGTTAATAGGCGAAATAAGTCTATTTTCCTCTAAAAAGCATTCAATCGCACACCCACGTTTCCCCAAAGCAGCAGACGCGAAAATTGTACCAGAATCGCACTTCACCCCAAACCCAATTTCCATAATAGCTTACCTCATCTTTCCAGACTTCGACTTTCGCTTTCCGTCTTAAAACTTTTTTAAAAGAATGTATGTATCGGTATTTGCTGGTGGTCTGCTCTATCATCCTCATAATGGCTATTTTTACCAACTCAGGTAGTTGTGTTGCTGCTGACTCTAAATAAATTATTTTGCCATAATAATATGCAGAGAGCAGCAACCAATCTTCCATTCATACACTAAATGCGTGTGCATAAACAACTCGTGATCACTTGATCACATCCAATAACCTATTCCAGTTTCCAACAATGTAAACTTGCCATAACCATAATACATAATAATAATTTATAGTAGACAATTTCGTTGTAGAATAATTGCCATTTAGCACATTGCGCTGTAATAATAATTTTTCTCTGGCTGATTAACCTTCATAATAATGTGAGTGTGTGTAGATGGGCATGTGTTTCTGGTACATAGAAAGATTTCGA
The DNA here is from genome assembly GCA_027743765.1 of Coecobrya sp. COE2. Lineage (NCBI taxonomy): Eukaryota > Metazoa > Arthropoda > Collembola > Entomobryomorpha > Entomobryidae > Coecobrya > Coecobrya sp. COE2. The sequence goes on from JAHZMV010003674.1 coordinate 22,217, forward strand.
AGGAAAATGTGAACATGATCATCTTCAACATGATCCGTGTATAAGATGAAGCCGCTGCTGCTGATGTTGTGGAGTTTTGTGGAAGGAGCAGAGCAGCAGCAGTTGTTTTTTTGGCGAGACTTGAGTGTAGTGCTCTCTGTGTTTACTTATGAATGAGGAGGAAATTTTCATTCATGTCCATAGTCCATAATAATAATAAAATGTACAGAATACTAGCAGCAATGACACTGCGTACACCGTAAAAATGTGTTATTTCAAGCAGCAGCAATAACAATATTGTGCTCTGCTCTTCACCAATTCCCCATCATAATAGTGATCATCATCCTCTGGTAACATACAATGCATGCATGACCACGACAATTTTAATGAACAGAAAATATTAAAAAAGTAGACGACAACAGAGAACACACAAAATGCATTGCACACATACATCTTTTCTTGTCGTGAATGCGATGATGTTGTCGTCGCGTAAAAACCATTTTGGTAAATCCTAATTAGTAATCTCTGTTGAAAGAGAGAGAGAGAGAGGGATACTATCAGACTTTACTGCGTAAAGAATGAAAATAGGAAGTTAAGTGTGTGTAGCAGAGCGCTCAAAAGTAATGTGTGTAACAGTGGATCTACACAACATTTTGCCACAGCGTTTTTGGATGGACAAAATCTTAGAGTTAATATTATTATTCTATGGACAAAATTAAAAAAATTGCTAATTATGATGATGGTAGATGGTAGTGTCAGCTTTAGTGTTCACTTTTGAAAAAAAAAACAATATTGTTCCGGACAGCAAATTGTGAAAAGTTATACATGAGGGGAAAGGGGTAAAATTGGTTTTTTTTGAAAATTGGAACTTGATCTTCTCTGTTGGAAGCTGGTCACGGTGGCACTACTGACAGTTTGTGCAGTGTTTAGTGACGCTATCTGATTATTATGTTATTATGACTAGTTATTATGATGCTGTTGATGATCCTTATTCCAATCCCTTCCAGACTTTCGCTTTCCTCGATACACCCTTCTTGTGATATTCCCAAACATATGTTGGTTTGGTGACATTGGTGGAGCAGCTCGGCCGCCAAACACACTCTTTCAAACAACAGGATAACTGCAGCATTGAACAGTTTGCGTATTCGCCCATCAACACTGTTAATTGTTTTAAAGTGTGAAAAAAAGTTTTTTTTAAAGTGGAGAGTTAGTCGTTTTCCCATGCGAGTGTGATTATATTGACAACTCATTTCAAAAGTTTTTGTCCGATTTTCTGGAATATCGTGGACTATCTTTTTATGGGGTGTTGTGGCGAAAAACGCCTAAGAGAAATGATCCAATCTACTCCCGTTATTAGATAGTGCCTGTACAGGTACTATCTTATAATTTCACTCTGTCAGTCCGTGTGCGCTCTAGCGTCTAAACGCGTGGACTGATTTACTTCAAATTAAGCAGAAAGTTTCTTGGGGTCAAGGGGAGGAAGCCTATTTATTTTCAGCCCAAACGGTCAACTTTTACCGTTAGTGACCGTTAAGATTTCAAACTTTTTCAGCTATAGCCTATGGCAAGTAGCATATCATTCGACTCGTCTGTGCATTATATGCACAGATCTGAAGTCAGTTTGAGTCTAACGGTTACCGTTTAACGGCAATTTTGGTTTTAATTTAAAAAAATATAATCCCCATTGCAATAATTTTTATTTTCGTCATCATCAATTTCACCGTTTTTGGTGTTTTCTGAATATCGAAGTAGTGACGAGACAGCAAGAACAAGTCATAAAAAGGAAGAGAGGATATAATGCCTTTGGCTCATCAACTTGGTGTTCCATGGGGAGACACGAAACGACCTCCGCCTTCCAATTCGGAAGTCGAGGAGATGCTCGTGGATGACCTTGTTGACCCCTCACCAGAGAACACTCAATCCGCGCTGAATGCAAACGATCGGAGTCCCCGTTCTCAGAGAACTAGTCCTGCAGTCACACCCGATGAAGGGGAGGAGCCGATGAATGGGGTGGAGAGAAATTATTTATG
>JAHZMV010003675.1:0-11452 GCA_027743765.1 Coecobrya sp. COE2
TCATTATTCCATCTACTAATTTACCATCCAAAGGAAACCCTTTCTGCGCACTACCCATCCGCTTATTAAAACCGCTATTTTGCAACGTGAAGGCGTCAATTAAACTGTCACGAAAAAAGAACTCACCTTTACGAAACGTATTTTTCTGCTCGAAACCATTGGAAAGTTAGCGTTGTATATATGCTCTGTATGGATACAGGCTCGTCGCACGACTAACTTGTACATTATTGACGCGTGAAAATCCCAGAACGCGTGAAAAAACCTATCCACAGGAGCAATTAGTTTGTCACTGGTCAGTAGTTTGTCCTGAAGGTCTGTCAGTTTACATTTCATGTAAATGTAACTGTCTGCCAGGTCAAGATAATTAGTAGAGTTGCCTACAATGGAAAACTCCAATGCCGCAAAGTCGTTGGAAATAGAATAATTGCAGCTAATTTTTTGGTATTCTGAAGTCTGCAAAGACACATCCGTATTGGTATTGAATTTAAATCTAACGCTGCAGAAAATACAGGTACTGACCTGACATTTTGCGAGACGAAGCTATTTTGTGCGCTTTTTCTTTTTAGCGTTTCCTCGCCCGTGATCGTTTTTCTTGCTACCATTACCACACTGTGATTTTTTAGTCCGTTTGTTACGTCTTCCTCCTTTCGGTTTCACTTTAAGAATGATTCTCCATTTCTTTCTTCCTCCATTTTGAAGCCTTTGTCGTTTTCTTACTCTGACCATTTTTTACTAACAGAATAGATATCAGATAAGGGAATAGCGTAATCTGAGGATGATACCATAAGGGCATTCCCCATACTTGCTCCGCCAAATTGTGGATCATCCATTCTCTTCTCTAAATTACAATTCTCACTGTCACACCTTACTTTTCTCATATATATCGTTTTCTAAAATGGAGAATAACAGTTGTGGCAGAATGGTCTTTTTGTGGTGCTATCATTCCTGAATCTAAAATCAAACTGAAGGAAACGGTACTGAGGCAGGAACAGATATCAGGAAGATAAAATGGATTTTTAAACACTATGTGTTTTGAATTATCATTCGGTTCATTCTGTAATACAGAGGCAGAAAAATATTCAATTGCAGGAGTAACAAAAATAATTTAATGTTACCTTTCCGCTTGCATCGCTTTAGGTTTAGAGAAAGTTGAGTAATGCGATATGGAATACCCTTCCAAAAACTGCTTAAGCTTTCGATTATAGAATTGCTTGCCCTGTAAATTATTCTCCGCCAAATGTCAACCGGTAAATGAATAATCATTGTCATATGTGCAATAAATACCACATCAGCCCATAGTCGCTCAGGGCGTCGTCTTGTTTTTTTGAAAACGCCCTGAAATGCCTTTACAACGCTGTCGGCTGATTTGTCCTTCAGCCGTATTGTGAAGGCATACCGGGAATAACAATCGATCAGGCAAAGACAAAATTTGTAATTCTTATTTTTTGTACTGAACGCTGATAAATCCATCAGATCATCATCCCATGTATTTTCGAAGCTTTTTACTATCACCGCTCTTCTCTTCATTTTTCGTCGAACGGGAACATGTGATTGATATGCAGGGATCGATAAAAGCTGCTTTCTTATTTTCTTAACGTCTTTAATTTTTTTGTTTTTTACAAACCCATATAACGATGAGAGAGCCCCAGCGTCTCGAGGGCGCTCCCATTGGCGTTTAGTGTACTTTTCGTTTGGGTCCATGATCTTTTTTAAACTTTCTAAAAGCCTTATCAACTTGATTTGAAACTAACGCTTTAGGTATTTTAATACTGACAAGATGTGGTAATATGTAGTCCCAATTTGCGGGTCTATCCTTACCTGTCAAAACGTAATGGATTATATGACCAATATTATCTATTTCGTTATTCACGAAAACGTTTTGTTTTCGCAACAGATTCCGAAGTCGTTCACCTTTTACAAGTAAGCGTTTTGGCAAGAAATGTTGAAGGGATATGTTATAATTATTTCTCACTTTTATACCACCTTCTTGTGACTTTGCTTCACTAAATTTACTTATGTACGGTTGTAAACGTGAAAATAATTCGTCTGGAACAACACGAAAAANAAATTTACTTATGTACGGTTGTAAACGTGAAAATAATTCGTCTGGAACAACACGAAAAATCTGTACGTTTAGTACGTTATCAGCCATTCTAGCAGTCTGCTAATGTGTATATTAGTAACATAATTTCCTCAAATATCTTGATTAGTACACATAACAAAAATGGCTTTAAAAACCTGGAGTTCTTTGTTAAAATGCGGCGAATTACCGTAGAAGTAGAATCTGCTTGTACACTAGTAAATGCTTTTGTTAATTTTTTATTTACACCAAGGCACTCACACTTATCTAAACAAGTTAACAGTGCACGCAGCTCTTCATCACTTGCACTTTCTAAAAGCTTTATTCTTTTAGCTTCACTTGCAAATGCTAACTGCCTTAAGAAACTAAACTTGTCCAATATATTTTCCATTTTTGGGGGCGTATATTTTAATTCCTAATGTAGGGAAGACGCTGCTCCTAAATCTAGTTTCATTGGTACTGGCAGGATGGAAGTCAATTAGGAAATGGGAAAATCTTTCCGCAGTAGCGTCCATATAAGCTTCAAGTATCCACTTGGAATTACCAGGTGCCATTTGACGAGCTAGCGTTACAATGGAATCTACATTGCGTAACATTTTAAACACGATGAGATAAGAACAATTGATTCCTACTGTTCTCAAATTCTTGGCATATAATGTCTGCAAGTTTGTTACTACCACCATTTGATTATGGTGGGCTTTACGAGTATAAATTTCCGTAATGTAATCACATCTGTCCTTACAAAACTCTAGTAAAAAATCGTCCAAAAAAACGAGTAATTTCAACTTTTTTTCTATATACTCATCTATAATGTCAAGGTCCTTACTAAAAACAATATCACTATCATGTTTTTTAATTTCACTGTAGAGATGCTGATCTTCCGTGTAAAGAAATATCACCTTATCTATTTTAACTTTAAATAATTCGTTACGTCGCTTGATAATTTCCCAGCATAAAGATGTTTTTCCTGTAAATAGTAATTATCAAGTCAGTAAAACATATAAAAAGCATGGCAAATATAGGTATTTAGAAATGTTTGCCTGCCTGATTGACTTGCGCCCACGATTAGCACGGAACAGGGAAAGTGGAGCCGTAAATCAACGCTGGGGAAATCCATATTTACAGTAGTAAGGTTGTGATTAAACTAAAGGGGATGGCTGTCCGCCAGCGCCTTTATACGTCTCGGGTGATCAAACAAATAATGACCAAAACTGAGACTGAAATTACTCTTTGAAAACCACACACGCTTTAAATCCAAACAGTGGAATCCCAGCTTCCGGCAGGAAAATATGGACAGCAAATGGTCTACGGATTGAATACGTCTGTAGTCAACATACTTGAGTGAATCATTTAATATGATGTCAACTAGGTACTTATGCGTAATCTTTTTGAGGCAGCTTCTGGGAACCCCCTTGCCCTTTATTTCACGAATCTCTGCATTTTTACACACTTTGCAAACAAGGTCTGTACTAGCTGTGTAACAGTGCTCGCATTGCAGTAGGCAGCTATACATTTTAGGACGAAGGGCAGCAAACTGGAGCACGCGGTCATGAACGATTTTTAATAGTCCAGGGACACCTGCGCGTGTATTGTCATATAAATAATGATCAGGTTTCAAATTCGAGAAATCGAAATGCTCCGCTAACGCCTTTAAGTCGGAGGCATAGGTGCGGTGGGGGTCCATTATCTTGAAAATCCCTGCAAATAATTAAATTAATTTACATAATACAACATAACACAAAGATACCATTATAGATTGAGGCTGACCTGAATCTGTATCTGAGAACAGAATTGTTGCTCGCTGACCAAATTGTTTATAAATGATCTCATAGCAGTACCTGAAAATATAAATACAAAAGCATGACTGAGATTCAAACGGGATTTAAGTGGCATTTACATCTTCAGGGTAATTACCTGTAGAGCATCATATGACCAATCTGCAAAACCACCCATCCTGCAATGTAATTACGATTGAACAGGGATAAGTTTTTCTTCATAAAAAATAGAGTGAAGTCTGGGTTGATAATCCTCAGGTTCTGGAAACTATGTTCGGACAGAAGCTTTAATCCCTTCACCCTACTATCACAGCATACAATGCGGAGGTTTTGCCTGACTGAAAGTAGCTTTCCAAATGTACTACACGTTACTCCTTTGAAAATAGACTTGCGGAAGTCATCCTTTGCATTACATCTTAGATTGATATTATGCTGGATAAAATCCTTCAGGAATGGCTTTTCAGTGAATTTAATACCACCGTGTACTTCTGTTACTACCAATCCGTTCCTGATATACAGGTCCAACAATTTGTAATAAAGAACAACTTTCTTTTTATCATGCAAAGTTAGTAGTAGTTTTTGATTTTCCAGAGGGTTGGAAAGATTTGGAGAGTACATGTCCAGCAGATGTTTCTGGTATTCAGACAGTTCATCATAATGAACAGGACCCTTAATAGGGCAAAAAGGAAACCAATTTGTCCTGTCGTGCATCTCTTTTGGGACATGTAAGTCGACGATGAAAATGTATCCAGTTCCTGTGTCATGTTCTATATTTCCAAGATCAAGTTTCTCCAATTCTTCCTTCGACATCCATTCGTAATTAGCGAATGGTAATGCCTGCTGTAATGCGTAGCCATAAAGACTATTTCCTGTTGATGGTGATTAAACAATTGAGAATTATCATGATTCTTAGAGAAAAAGAAAAAGTTTATGTCATACATACCATCAACAGATAAGATTTCCACGCGATTTGAGTCCGTAACCGCTTTATGACCTAATCGCTCTGTGTTGCTGGTGACAAGCTTTGTGTTTACAAAACTAATTCCACCTTTAATATTTTGCTCAAGAAGGCTTATCATAGAAACATCTTTCATGAATTGAAATCCTCCTTCTGCTCTTGTATGAAACATGGCTGCATTGTAACTGAATCCACTGAGACTGAACGAGTAGAGTGGACTGATTCCATAATCCGACATACAGGTTTCCACAAATTCTTCCGTGGTTGCAGAAAGAAGATATACGTCACAGGATAAGTAGAGGTCAAGAAGATCCCGTAAAGTTTTACATTTAAAAGATTGGAATACTTCTTTTGTATGTTCGTAGTCAATATCTGAAATAGATTCTTGTTTCAAATTATCAAAAAATAACTCTTTCTCCGGTAACCCAAGATGATTCAATTTCTCCGGAGTCGTTATAAACGAATGAGGAAAATTTTGCTTCCGGAGCAGTAAATCGACATTGCCCTTATCCTTGAATCTGTTATAGAGAAGGCGGAAACGCTTGTAGTTTTTATCTGGGTCATCGGATTTTAACCTTGCCACGAGTTGTTCCAATGCAGCACTTTGGAAATGAAAATTGTCCAAAAAAGTCAGTGAAGAGTTGATGGAGAATGATATAAACGACTGGTTGTTTTTAGGGATTATTTCCAATGTTTTTATCCACTGTTTATTGAGTGAACTAATTAATAGATGACCATCGAAATTTGTAAGACCGTGTACAATTACAGGTGTCTTTGTTGGATTCCGTAAAAGCAGGTTACAGTTCGCACAAATCTGCAAAAGTGTCATAATTAATCAAACGGTAGCAAGGATAATAATAATAATAATATGTAATGTAAATGTGTGTACTCACCGTATCCACTTTGTAATCTCTAATGAGGTGGTGGTGGTGATATACCTTTTTGAGCTTGTCACTGAAGAATGAAAAGCAAAGAGGACATTGTACCCGATTGTGAAATATCGCCTTTTCCTTTTCTGTTGGGCGACATGGAACACACGTTGTCTTGATTATATCTTGGATTGCGGCTCCCAAAAACATTAAAGTTTCGAATAGATCATCGACAGGGTTTGTTCCCACGTATAACTTTGAGTACATTTCCTGGTTGGAAGGTCCCAACACTAATACCATGTACGCATAACATTTCAAGTTAGCTTCCTTGCGTGTATAACTCAATCCTTCTTCCGGTACCTTTTTAAGATGTTGTACCGGTTCGTTATAACACTCTGTATCCAGGTATATCCGGAATGGATGAGGGAATGTCATCTTGTAATCCTTGAATTTGTAATGCGTTGCATACTCAGGTGGAAACTTAAAGCCTGTTTCATGTTTTGCTTTGCAAAATTTTTTATGTTTTTCAAAGTCAGACCGTACGACTTTTACACACCATTTACAAACATTACCTCGTGGTCTTCCTGTCTCGTTTAGTGCATATGATATATCCGTGATAACAGCATAGTGATATTCCATACCGTATTTTTTATAGTCAGCGAGGTTAGCATCTTCTGGTAATTTGCATTTTGCAATTAGAAGAAGATCACAATGTTTCTCATAATCATATGAGGTTAATTTGACAGGATAAAGCACCTTCTGTTTACCTCCCTTGTACTCGTACAAATTTATGGAAACCCCGTTCTTGCATTCCCATTGAGGAATCTTTTCAATTGGAAAGTCCCGTTCAAAGCCAGTGAAGTCCAGGAGTTTTTCATTTTTCACTTTGGCAATTATTTGGTCGTACGAGCGTGGGTCTTCCCACTTTCTTTTTAGGTTGACCCGTTTGTTATGGTCAAGCTGCGCGTATTTTATACCAGGATATTTCTTCAGTTCTATCTCATCTCGAAACAAGGCACAAAGTACCGAAAGTTGGAAACAATTCCCTTTATTGGATTTAATATTCACATAGCCCTTCTTTCCGAGAATACCAGGTGGAAGTTTCAAATACCCTTTCGGTCTGATGGGTCTATACTCAGCAATTTTCACATCCAACGAGTTTATTCTGGAGAGAGTGTACCCACTGGCGTTATCACAAAACAAGTTCAAAGTATTGATTATATAGTCAGTGCAAAACACTATTCCATCTTCTGCAAAGTTTGCATGACCACACACAATAAAAGGACTATTGAAATATTTCTTTTTAGGCTCATCTGTCTTTATTTCTATCAAGTCCATTGACATAAGCAGCTGAAATTTTACTCCATTAAAATGGGTGATATGTGTCTCAATTAATGAAAGCAGATCTTTTAAGACGCTCTCTACAGCATCAGAGACAAACACGAACAACTCGGTAAACTCCGCCCTGTAAACACTTATAATTCCTAAATGAGCGGACTCTACTAGTTTGAATGAGTTATTCATCACTTCAGTTGGAGCGAATATTCCAGCACCAATCTGTTCTTGTTTTATACTACATTTGTGTCTGGATAAATTCATGAACGGTTTTCCACACCTGCAAAAGTATTATTTTTAGTACACGAGTTGATTGAATATAATAATTAGTAAAAGAGAGTTTACCTATTGCATAAATGTGTTGTCTCCAAGTGAATATCTAAACTGTCAATCATGGTTGTATTAAAATCGCAGTATTTGAAACCACAGTAGTACTGTAATTAAAATAAAATATCATATTATTTAGGTTCATGTGTTGGTAATAATAATAATAATAAAAAGAAGAAGAAACACATGTAAATTGACAACTTGCCTTCCGGTTAACACGGTAAGTTACACGTGGGTATCCGTTATCGCGCTTCATTGCTCTATCTGCAAGCCTCACGAGGTTTCTGAATAATTTTCCCAAAATATTTTCTCTCCAGGTATTCCTTCATCTCCCAGAAATAAGGATCGTGTTCCATTAAGTTATAATCTTCACAAACCTCAAATACTCTCCATTCGTAAATTTTCATTTCTTCACTACGGGTGAAGCATTTAAATCCCTGTCCGTTTTTAAACTTTTGTAATAAGTAATTTTGTTTACAAAATCGCTCTGGATGAACAAACCGAGTGAAATGATACTCACAATATTGATCGCTACAAACAATCTCACGAGGTCTTTCACATGCACAAAACTGTTTTACACAATCTACATAATTACATGTTTGTATCACACAACACAGAGGAAGATTCACCATTTCATATAATTTCAATTATGCAATCTATTTACAATATCTACGGTTAATTCGTCGCACAGATCTGTATGATCTGTTAAGGTTCACACGCAGTTTATATACATTAGGGTGAAAGTGATCATCACAATTGGACAGCATGTCGAGTACTCTGTATTTATACAAAGCCTTCTTCTCTACCTGAGAAAAACAGTTTAGAATACCTGGTTGCTCTTCATGAATACCTTTAAACACTTCAGGGTCTCCTGTACCCCATAATTTCAGTTTCTGTACAGCATAGTTTTGCTTTGTATACCGAGCTGGAAAACAATGTTTATTTGTACACAAGCTACACAAACTGTTGATAAACCTATCAGAAACATTATGATATCTAGTACATAATGTACATATTTTGCGTTTGCAGTAAACCTTACACTTACACTTGGGGCAAAATGATCTTTTACAGAAAATGCAGTCAATGTTCACGTGCCCCTCTGGAATTTTCACCATTTTTAGAGAATAATGTTATTTACGCCACTAAGTTGTTTATCAGTACACATTGAACCACCAACTGGCAAAATGAACAAATAATGCAACTAATAAAACTCATATCAACGTACCAGATAACATCAGGTACCTCCAATCACTGCCACAAATAAAAATCACAAGGTTGTTACAGCGTTTATATTACATCCGCATTGCTTGCTTTGCTCACCTTTCAATACAAAATTACGTCGTATATTATATCTAATATTGTTCATGTAGCCAAACATATTACCACTTTCTATTGCGTCCCAGATGTATTTTAAAATATGAAAGTTTTGATTACTTCCTAAATGCTCTTCTCTTAGGAGGCTTAAACCATCGTAATCAAAACTACATTTATCCATGTCATTTTGCATGAACCAACCAATGAATGGTACAAAGCCGTTAAATACGGTGTTTAAATCATCATCTGAAATTAAAAATGCCCTATCTGGGCTCCAACAGTAAAACGATATTGGCCATTGTGTTGAGTCTAAAATAGATGAATTATGGTTTATTTTACTTTGATGTTTTCCTGTGATTTGAGCTATCTGCCATTGTGTTACCCATCCAAAATAGAAAATGTTAACACAGTCTTCTGGTATTAACCCCAAATTAATTCCATTGATGAGTGTAAAATAAGAAACCTGTTGCTTGTTGGAACAATCGGTATGATCGCATGGAACAGACTTCACTCTTTTATGTACACCACAAAAACTACCAAATATATCACCTACGAATCCGTATGATTGACCATCTGTAACCTTAAAGTTTGCACATTGCATGGCTAAATTTAGATTATTGTTATAAGAGTAGCGAGGCATTGAACTTTCACTAATGTCACCGCTCCAATAGCTCCATGATTTAGGTCGGAGTGAATTTAATTGTTCGCTTGTTAGTATTCCATGTGACACTAGCGAAATAAAACAATATTCAAATTCTGCGTTGGGGTTGCACCTTGAATGATCACAAATAACGTTATATGGAATTAGCGTTGAACTATCGTAATCTATTCCGTTGGCAGGATAAAGTTCATTAAATCTTGATGGAATGCTTTTTCTCACTAGACGAAATCCTGGACAATAACTTTTTCTGTTTGCCAAATCTATTGTTAAAATCTTTGAAATAACATTAGCAATATTGGGTAGTGTTTCCATATTCACTTTATCATATCCATTTCATCAAACCTTTTGTAAACTGAAAAGTATAGCTCCTTTTCTCGTGCTGATAATGATTGATTAAAACGTTCAATATTAATGTCCTTGTCAAGTATTAGCAAGTCATTTATGCTTGAGACTCGACTGAGCGCTGTATATGTCTGATTTGCAACGTAGTCTTTTTCCCCCAGTTTAACGGCAATTTTGTTAAGACTTAAACTCTGACTTTTATGGCAACTCACCGAATCGCTGTTACGAAGAGGAAGCCAAGAAAAGAAAACCTCTCTTTTGTGGTCGTCAAAATATCTTTTTTCGGAAATAGGAGTAATTGGGACACATCCGTTTTTTAGTCTTGGACCTGTATATCTTGAGTCAAAGTCCACTGCTACAAAGGCAGGAAGATCTCTTAACGGATTTTGACCTTCATAAAATACTATGTGCTTAACAACTCCTAATAAACCATTTATAAGGCCCACGCTTACATTTAAATTTCTAAGGAGCATAACCTTGCAATTCTTACAAAGGAATAATGGAAATTTTTCTGAAATGGCAGGAAATGACGGGGATTGAGTAATTCCAAGTTTTAAAACAGGAACATTTAATGACCGTATTTTGCGTTCGTTAAAATTGTCCACTTCACGATTAGTAAAAAATAGAGTAACACCTGCGCTGAATTGCGATAGTTCCTCTTCGTTGACTGCTCTAACAAGCCTTGTTTTTAAAACCTGAAGGTCATCCTCAGTGATGGAAAAACTACGTATTCGTGATAGGATTCCCTGGTATAATTTGTCATTACATTGTCGTATATTTTCCTTGAGTACAACTACTTTGTCTATACTATGAAATATCTCAGCACCTTGTCGTGATAGGGTGTCTTTAATTGCACTAGGACGTTCAAACACTTTATATGAGCACACTGGCGGAAGTTGGCCAATGTCACCGGAACAGATTAAATTCAAATTACCAAAGAGGATCTTATTTCCCATTATATTTTGAAGTCGGAGGTTTATAAACTGCAGGTAACCAGCACTGATCCTTTGTTTTTTCTGACAAAGGGAAATTGACAAGGTCTTCCAACGACATGAATGGATTCCCTATTCCCAACGCGTTGTGACATGTCGTCGATTTGAATGGTACTGAACAAGCAGCGACCCCTGTCATTGCCATGGATAAAAAGTTGAGTTTTTTTTCTAATAACTTTTGCATCATACAAGAAATCAATTTCGTTTTTCCACTTCCTCCTATGCCTAAAATTAACAAAAATTGTTGTTTTGTTTTAGATTCATCGATTACAGTATCAAAGACCTTCAAGGCTTTGCTCTGTGACTCAGTTAACTTCAAATTAGTCACGTCCGGTAATATAGTCTCACTTGTGCTGGATTTTTTATTGACAGAAACAAATGTTTTGTAGTAATCCTTTTTAAACTCTGTGTAAAATTTCTTATCTGACAGCCAATCGTACTCAATATCCATGCTCCTCTTCCCAAGCTCCATGATGACAAATCTAGCAAACGCACAAACAAAAATTGACGTTTGAAATGATATGCAAGGAGAAATTATGACTTTTTATGATGTGTAAGATGATATGGTACAACGAAATTCAAACCACTATATAATCCTTGCTCAAAACTTTAGAGTTTTACCATTCATCGTCTTCACGTGAAGCGAAGATGTCTCTCCAAAAGTTAAAAAACAAATACCAAGAACAGCGCTTGCTTCCGTCGCAAAAGGCTCGTGACGAAGCAATTTCGAAAGCAACTAAAGTTTTAAACTCGAAATTGGCAACCCCTGAGGATAAAGCACGAGCGAGGAAGACGCTTG